>JABASH010006523.1:0-10514 GCA_019776445.1 Tomocerus maximus
ATCTAAAATTAATTAATTTCTATATAGCTTTTATCCGTTAAAAAATGAGTTAGTATATGAAATAATTGATGCGAAAAAAATGAGACAAATGGATTGGTGTATATATATGTTTGTACTATATAGGATAGCGTTTATTCCTAACTGCGTTATTCATGTAAATTACCACGATTACTTTACGATTATTCTATTCTACGATTGTGGCATAGTATATTATAGTCTAGGATTTTCTAGATAAAAAATAAGTGAGTGATATATAATAAAATGACAAAATAAGTTTTAAGTGATATCACTAAAAATTAAAATATTACTAATCCTCCTCTTCCTCGTCGTCATCTTCTTCTACTGGAGCTCTAGTCTTTTTGTTTCCCCTATTCTGAGAATTCTGACTGTTTCTGTCGACACTGTTTCTGTCGACACTGTTTCTGTCGACACTGTTGTTGGTACGTCTCGAACCGGCGGAACTATTCGGTGATTGAACAAGATGAGCGGAATTGCTGCCAGTTTTCTTTGGTTGGCTTAGATTTTGACGTTTAGACTTTGACTTGACTTTCTTCAAGTTCTGTGTATCCAGCTCTTGGTGTTCATGGGAGTCATCTTCATCGGAATCAACAGCTATCTCGTCAATTGAAGCATCATCGTCCTCAGTCTCTTCTTTGTATCCTTTTCCTCCCTTTTTGTAATATGACTTACTGAAAATCAAAACAAAAATTATGAACATAATTACGAAAAACTAACATAGCAAAACAAAACAAACATGCAATTACTAATCTTAACTTAAATAGTTTAATTCACTTAAAACAACTTTTAGAAATTTTTTAATTTGCTTATAACTTTAGAAAACATTTAATTTAAAAATTACCATTCTGGGTCAGGATGTTTGAGATATTTGATACAGCGACCAATTTTCTCGTAGAAAACGGTTTTGTACGGGCAGCTTAAGAGACGAGGTTGACCATCGGTGAAACAGGCGAGGTATTTTCTACAATCTTCGGGGTGCTTCAGACGATCGTGGTCGTAGAATCGTAACTTTGCGAATTTCTTCCCGAAATTAGGACATTGATAGTTGAAAACTTGGCTAGCACTGCAATCCTTTCTGTTGGCAGCTCCAGGATGCACACAGGTTCCTATTGTCGGATCGTAAATACTTGTGTCAGGACATTCCTTTTCGTAGGCGATTCCCTCTTGGCAATGGTAGAATTTAGCACAAGATTCCTGAGGGCTGAAGGGATACAGACCGTACAAACGTTCGCAAAGTGGATTCGTTGACTGAGGAGGTTCTGAAAAGACAAAAGTTATAAAATATTAATGGGTAACATAAATTAAAATGTAGAATCGCAAACAATTCTTAATTTATTTATTCCAAAATCTTTTTACACAAAAAATGATAAAAAACTAGTAAATGAAAAGTCAATTCTTACGTAGATCAGTCCTATCTCCGCAATTAACTTTGAAAGGAAAATCACACTGCTGAATGGGGTCTGAGTAAACGTAACCGTCTCGACATAATCGTTCAATAGCTTTCCCTGCTTTTGTGCAATCGTAATATTTATCACATTGCTTGGTGTCTGCAATCTTGATGGTTGAATTCTGATTGTGAGGTTTACATTCTGATGCAATTTCAGCGTGTGCAGATAGTATTACTGAAAGCAACATAGAAATCATAATTCCTTTAGTTGTATAAAAATGAAATAAAGTACATACAAAATATTAAGCTAAAAGAAATAAAAGTATAAATGAAATAATAAATAGTTTCAAAAGTTTATTACCGTTGAACAGGAATGCAATCCCAAAAATGGCGAAATGACGCATAATTAACTGTTAAAGTTAAAAAAGCATTCGCTGATGTCAGAAATAGCAATTCAAAAGTCAAAGAGCTAAAGATAGTTGAAGACACGACGAGTGGAAGAAGAGAACGAACCTCTCCGACCTCAAATCCTCCTTTTATAACCTCGGATCATTATTTTCACTCCCTATTCTCCGGGATTCGACTACCTGAAATGCAAATGAGCTGTCATTAATATCTGTTTGGTTATCCCTTGTACCTACTTCAGTAGCATTTTTTAATGACAAAAGGACTTACCTGTTGAAATGAAACATTCTAAATGTTTGGTTTGGTTGAATACTAGTTTGCATTTATTCAATCACCGCTTCATCCACTACCCAAATTATGGAGAGTGGCTGTAGTCTGGGGGTTCACTATCACAAAAGAATCATGCTTCACTGATAATGGAAATGAGACAATCTACTAAAAAGGAAAAAAGTGGGATGGCTTATCTTCCCGGATTTCAGAGGCAGTCACAGCTCAGGCGAAAACTCAAGAATTTGAGTGGAGTCATCTGGACCATATATACATAGCCATACATCTGGGCCATCTGGACCATATACCAACAAAGACTCAACGAAACGAGAGAGATATATGGATATTACATGGATAATTATAAAGCTGTGACATAGCCTTTGTGCTTTCCATATTCCTTACGATTAGTGAACCACAATTACCATAATCAAATTAATATGTGTATTCAAGGTAGGTTACCTATTTAAATGTTCTTTATTTCATTAATAATGTTACTTATATTATAGTAACTAATATTATATATAGTACCATGGACCATGCAGTACAGTAACACAATTCTGGAACAACATATGGAAAGTAAAATAAATTGTAGGGTCAAGTAAGTTCAATATGGTTATCATATGTACATAATCAGTTATCATTGTCATTGCCGTTCACGTGTTGCCCTCCAAAATCAAGACAAATTCATTATTTGATCATTAACATATTATTGAGATCCTTCAAAACAGTCAACGCTTGGGTTTTGATGCCTTCGTAGTCTGTCTCTGCTTTTTTTCGCTGGAGAAATGATAACAGTTCGTAGTTAGTTTGTTCTAGGGCTGCCCATTTCTTTTCTAGACTTGAGAGCTGTCGATGAACTTCGTTGTTTTCTAATTCAGTCTGAAAATATTAAAGCTTATTAATATTTAAATACTCACGATGCTTTTCTCCATATTCTTATCACTAATCACCGCACCGGGCGGAGATGAACTCCAAGAGCAGTCAATAAAAGTCATTCCACTCTCACAGCTAAATGCCAAGATATTTCATAATTCATTATGCTAATTATGCTAAATTATATATAAAAATGTACTTTATATTTGTCATGCTCTGATTGAACTGTGCGAAGCATTTCAGTCAATTTCTTTGTCTTCTGCTCGAGCCAAACACTTTCTTGCTGGAGTCGTTGATTCTTTTCGGCTGCCACCTCTTTTAAACTGTCCGTGTCCTGGTATTTTCTCATATCTGATTGCATCTGACCAATTCGCTCCTCCAAACTTTTCATTTCTGCCTTCATTTTTTCATCTAAATTTTCAAACTAAAAAGCGAACTTATTAAATAAGTACACCGCATGGACAAGATAGCAGGGCCTTTATTTAGATTCTTAATATTATGGTCACAGATATTATGAGAACGATGAATGAAAATTAATGTATTTCAGGTCTGTCTTACGTTTTCCAGCTGTTTTTTCAAAGATTCATTTCGATATTCAATCATTTCCGTAGTGTACTTGGCCCTGTCGAACTCGTCCTCTTTGAAATCGAGATCTTCGCGAAGTTCTAAAAATCCTTGGCCGGTCCTAATAAAATGTTAAAATATATAATGTACAAAGTGCTAGCAAATATATCAGCATAATGGGGTCATTAGAATTAAAATTACTCAGGAAGTGTTTGTGCCATGTGAGAATTTCGGGCAATTTTCTCCAAAATATTCATTATATCCTTCTCTAGTCGACTCAAATTTTCTACCTCCTTGGCCTTATTGTTTTCAAAGGAGCGCATGAACTCATCCATATCTTGCTCCCTCTTTTTCAACTCTCGAAACTTATTTTGTCGCTCAGAATCATTTTCTTCTATTTCCTATACAATTCGTAACAAGCACAAAAAGTATAGGTAAGTAGGTCGCACAAATATATATAAATATAATTATTGTCGCGTGTTTTTCCATGCCTGATCCATATTACGTAGCTCTTCTTGACACTGTCGTATTTGTTCTGTGACCTCTGTCAACTGCCTCTCTAGAGTGTTGATGTCAGCGTTGTCACCTTTCACCTGAACCAGGAGTCTTTCTCTTTCTTGTTCCGGGGTTTCCTGAGACATTGAATCTTTAGACAATGCTTCTCGTTTTTCTTCCGCTTCCAGTAATTCTTCTTCCAACTGAGCGGCTTTCTTTTTCAGTTCCGATCTCGAAATTCGGTCATACAACTCCGATTTTCGACTATTCAAGTCGTCCAGTTGATACTGCAGACCTTCAATTTCTCCTTGTAGCTGACTGTTAAGCTTGGAGAAAGTTTCAAACCTGAAAATGAGAAATAACATCTGAACATGAAATCATTTGAAAAGATCTGATAGAAAATTGATTAATTTTTGGAAGCTATTTCTACCGCTCTCGAAGGTTTGGACTTAAAGATTCAATGAGTTGTTCTGCCTTATGTTTCTCCTGTTCAATTTTCTGTTCTAATTCTCCGACTTGCTTTTCAGCGTCGCGTCTTCGGTTATATATCCCTTCGATTCTCTCTGACTCATTTTGATTTTCTCTTTTCAAACTTTTTAGTTCTTCGTCCAAATAATATTTATCTTTATCACTAGCTAACATATCTGATAAAATGTTATAGTCCGCGAGTTCTCCGTGCAATTCTGGAAAATAAGAATTATGTAAACGCCAACATGAGAAACAATGGGTACCAAAATGAAATTAAATCAAACCATGCAATTCTGCAGCCTTTTCTTTCACACGGTTTTCATAAGCTATGTATGTTGATTGTTCTTTTGCTAACGCTTCGGCCGATGTACTCAATTTAGAAATTTCTGTTCCGATTTCGGACATTTTTGTATGGAGAATTCCTAGAAAATATGTTTTGTCGTGAATCATCCTTCTATTTCCATGGCCTGTCCTTGCGGTTCGAAGCCCTGAAACTCCTTGTTGGGTGACAGGACGATCCAACACATTTACCTATTTAGGAATTAATAATTATGAAAAGAGTTTCTTTCATCAATGAATTGGTTTCTTACAGATGCATGCATAGGCAAAGATCCGGCAGTAATTCCGGAAGGAGGTCGAGCAGTGGCTGTACGTAAAGCCGATCCTTGTCGAAAAGATGACCCTGGTCGTACAGCTGATTGTAATCGGGCTAATCTACTCAGCGGTCTCTGAGCCTCTCCACCCGCTCCCATTCCACCCATTCGACTGTCTGGTCTCTATAAAACATAAAAAAGTCAATTAAATTAAAGAACGATAATTTGTGTATGAGACTAAATGAAATTACAGCTCTAGCAGTCATTGCTTCTCCGAATTTTCTTCTGGATGTTGGCCTCTGAGCAGCACTCATCATTCCCCCCGTAGCTCCTCCGGAAGAAGTATTATTAGTAGTTCCAGCTGACCCATTTTGACTATCCGTCGCGGATTGAGCCGTCATCGGTCGACCTGTTCCAGGGCGATTGTCCTCCATTGTCTATAGTAGCACACTTAGGTATCAGATATCAAATCACTCCAATATTTCAAAAACGATACATAAGAAAATAAAGATTTTGCTCGATAAATCCTAAAAAGTACTGGAAAGAATTCAACGATACACAAAAGCGGCCTTCAACCACTAAAGAATGCATAGAGTAGGATAAGTTGGATACATCTTACTTTTGTTTGGCCCATGTAGTTATGGATACTCCGATACTCCAGTGCTGTGCTGGAATTCGTTCCAGTTCCCTTCCCACCCACAGTCTACCCGCATCTACTGCATCTACTATACCATTTCCAATCATTTCCAATGATAATATGCCATGATGATCCGTCGTGCCCCGGTCCCACCTGCCCATTTTCTCCAGTTAGTATTACTTTGGGTGGGTATATTTAATGGTTTCCTTCCCCGGATTAGGTCAAACTAGAGGAACTAAAAATCCAAGCTAAACATTTTTGGAATTGGAAGTGAGAATGTGCCTAAGAGGAAATTAAAAATCGCCAAAAGTTCATGAAATAACTTAAACAACTGTGATACAATCCGATCAATGTGTCCCCTTAAACCCTATCATGCCTCAGTATCAGTATACAGTCAGTATCTTTGTAGTAATGCGATCCTTCTGTCCTTCGATCCCAGAAAATTATGCAAATCAATTTAAAAAAGTTATGCAACAAAATGTTATTGAGATTACACGCAATATTGTAGTATTTAATCAGTTCCTGTACAAAAACGGTACAGCACTTTCACTTGTTAATTACATATCTATTTTACATCTCTATACCTGTACAGTTTTAAATTGCCATACCATAATAGTTAACTCTATACATGGTCTACAAACAAGCAGGATCAAGGATATAACTTAATAGTACCATAATAGTATCTTAATTTAAAAAAAGAATATCTTCTCTGACCTCTAAATAATTTCAATAATACATGCAGATAATCACAAAAACCATAATTAATTATTTAAATCACTGCATGAAGAAAGAACACAGCCAGAGACAACGGCAGATGATGTTTTTGATGCAGACATTGTTGAGGTTATAGGAATTGATGGATATTTTAATTTGGCAATTTGATTTCTTGACACATTTACATCTGGCCAATCGTTGGTTTACTTCACGTCGCGACTATGGGAAAGCCAAGTTCAATTCAGGACGTTGTACTTATTATACACACTTCACACAATTATTACCATTGTCCATAAACCGTAGAGTATGCTGAGTATGCAATGTTTACGATTAAACATGGAATTGTGAATGGAGACAATAATTATTACAGTTCATGTTTTAAATTATATTTTGAAGTTTGAACACAGACAAATGCGATTCAACATTTATTTAGCATATAATACTGTATTCTACTACCATTATAACATCTAGATTTTGTTAAAGTTGATTTAATACATCATTCTAATTTAAGATAGGAATAAACAAAAACTATAAAATTACTAATTAGAAGAAAAGTCATGTAAGCCAAAAATTGGAAACCTTCATAGTATCAACGACAGTGACAGGATTGCTAGGGCTGGGTAGCTGGCTGTGTAAATATGCGTATGTTAATTTTATTGACTAAGATAAAATGATTAATTTTACATTAATTAGGGATGCATACTTATAAGCACAAAATATATCAACTTTGTAGGTATCTGTATTCGTGTAGTCAGTTCAATAGTCCAATCAGCAATAGGTGAAACTATATTTAACGTCTGTGTTTAAACCAACCAACTTAAATAATTAGTATTAATTAGGTGGTCATACCGCTTATGAATATGGGATTTTCTATTTACTAGACAATTTATTGATTTAATCAATATAACTAGCAGCTCCGTTTAACATTGGATTAAACATATTATTAGCATAGCATAATATATAGCTGGGGGTCTGGGATTCGCCACCAAGCTCAATTATATCTAAAACTTCCATTTTGTAAGCATTAGGTACTTATATTTATAATATGTAGACAACATCCAATTAGATATTAATTAAGATCTAATTATCGTCACACTGTTATATACAAACTGGTAATTACACCTACAACTGCAGCAACACCGAAATACCCGACAAATTGACAACACTTAAAACATTGGAATGAAGGTTGGAAGTCAGACTGAGGACTAGATTTTGTAATGACAACATTTAAGACTTTATTAAGACACAATACACTAGCCACTTATGTAGTAAATAGAGTAAGGAAATTGCATTTTACGCTAGTTTCAAATTAGCCTTTTTCAGATGTGCACAAAGTATAGGAACACCATTACATCTTCCAGGGCCCAATGAATAGGAGCAAATCAAACGCATTTGTGCTTGTAAGTACATTAAGACTTAAGTCAAGTAGTGTAGCATACTTATAATAATATGTGCCCTGCTGTTATTCAGTTCAGGGAAGTTATACATATACATTGATAATGAATTCCCTAAAATAAGATTACATAATAATATATTAGGTCATCAGCAATAGATGTACCACGCATTGCATTTGCATGATTTAGTTCTAAAACTTTTCAATTCTTTGGTTTCATTTTTAATGCTGTCTTAACTAAATGTTTAACGATCAGTATCTGATTGGTTCTTTTTTAAAGGTTAAACATGTAATTACTTACATATTATAATATAATATGATAATATTGTAGTCATTTTTTACGTACAATATTTCTCTTAAAACTCCTATCTATATAAAATTACACATTCCATTCATTAATGGTAATACATTG
Organism: Tomocerus maximus; assembly: GCA_019776445.1. Taxonomy (NCBI): domain Eukaryota; kingdom Metazoa; phylum Arthropoda; class Collembola; order Entomobryomorpha; family Tomoceridae; genus Tomocerus; species Tomocerus maximus. The sequence goes on from JABASH010006523.1 coordinate 8,227, forward strand.
ACGAATTGCTATACAATTAAGGATTACTACCAGAGTCAGTGGTCAGAAGCAACAGTATTGACATTGACAATGGTGTTGGTGACAGTAATTTACTCTTTAATTTAAGTACTCCTATTATATATATTATATACTATATGTATGTAGATATATATAATTTGGATAAGGTAGTATAATATTTAGATTCATTATTCAACACTAATACAATGTTAAATCCACTCTATGTGTACCATTAACTACTATATAGTACATAATATGTACAACAAGTGAGGAGTATCAGAATTTACTGACCAGTAGACCCCACCCCCTCCACCTTGACATAGGTGATTGACTGGAGGGTATTAACACTAAAGTTACATAACATTAGTGGAGGGTCTAGTAAGTCAATACTGGTCAACTAATCTTGAAATACCCTATACTTGCACTTAAATATACTAAACTATACATAATACACATAAGTATCTTAAATTACCACACTAACAATGTACAACTTATATACGACAAAGGATTCATCCAAAAATTGCAAAACCATATTTAAGTATTAGCTCGGAAATATACAAAATCATTAAATGTTAAGATATTTTAATCTAGGTATCATTAAAAAACGTAACAGTAAACATGTAGTTACATATATACCAAATGGATCATATACACTGATACACTAGCTAATACACTAATCTGTAAAGAAACCACATTGTGAATAATTAAGTACGTGAATGAAACAGTACTCGATTCAAAATGAAGATCCAAAAATTTTAAATTCAAATCATTTAGCAAAAGTACCTCATGTATGTATAAAATAATCTACAGAACAATTCCAAGAACAAGGTATAAAATGGCTAAATAGACTAAACTGTACAACTGCAGGGCAGATTGTCATGTGTAACTGGGATAAACATTATATTCAATAAAATACAGTCTAATAGCTTAATAGTTTCACTTCTGAAACCACATCAAATAATGTTTATACACAAGTCATTTCCTTGATTTGACACTCAATTACTAATTTTACTCACTCAGACTTCAGACAACGACAAATGGCAATTTCAGAAATTCCAGAAACTTTAATTTCCAGGGACTGATTATATATCCATTTAAATGAAAATTTTAGACAAATCACTTTACATTTTACTAGACGAGTGAGGACATTGTTTTCTGGGTGTGATGCTACCGAGATGATAAGGAAATGAATACAACTTACCAGCAGACAATAAAAAGTTTCGTACTTGGCAGTACGTTTACTAAATTAGTAAATGAACTGACATGAAGAAATATTGACTTCAGTTTCCTCATTGGCCGCTCTTTTTGGTGTCCGCCTGATTTGTCCCCAACTCTCGCCTGTCTCACCGACGCACACCTTTGAATGTGACAAATTGGAAAACATTCAAATTGTCAGTCATGTCATCTGACCATCATCATCATTGCCTCATCACTTGTTTGTTGTGTTAGAGAGTTTCATTGTCCTGCGGGCCATCAATCACCAATTGTGTCCAGAATCAAACCAACAATTTAAACTTAAGAAAAAATAAAATGATTTTAATGGAGTCTCGTGTTGTGTTCCTGCTTTATGTTCATTCAAAACTAAATAAAACCGAAAAAATCGCAAATAAAGGAGCTTTGCAGTACAAGAAGCTGTTATCCATTTTACCGAATGTTTGACACTCATTTTTTCTTAACCAGAGTAGCAGCAAACAATAAGAAAGACACGAACAGTTTATTGGGAATTATTTGCAAGCGTGGCTTTAGCTATTTCATAATAATCTTTAATATCATATACAACACAAACCGAATGCACATAATTGCATGAGAATGCATAGCAAACGTGAACAATGCGCGTTAGAGTTATGACTTACGATACAATACCAATAAGAATGTCTACCTATAAATTAATTATCACTGAATTACCAACACTAATCCCCATAAATAATATTTTATTTCTATTTCTCTACTTAGCTGAAGAACTAGTCTTTCAACTCAGTTTAACACTTAAAACATCTGGGGTAACATAAGATTATGTTACATCATGTTGTATGTTTGTAAGAAGAACATGTACACACACAACACACACTTTTACGTACACACATAAAATAGTACAGCGTACAACAGACAATTACAACCACTACAGAATTATTACAGATGAGCAAATAAAAAAAAATAAACGAAACAAAATGCAAATAAATTCTAGCATGTTGGCAATTTCCAAATTGTATTTCTTGATAATGTTGTACAAGCAGATGTATATGGAGCACAAGAAATCAGGTAATGCCAATGCAATGCAAAATGGAAGGCAA
>JABASH010006524.1:0-10513 GCA_019776445.1 Tomocerus maximus
CCCTACAGTAACCTGTCCTGAGGAGTTGGCAATGGGCCCGTTTATGTGGCCTGCGCCCTGGACGATATATCTTATTTATAGTATGTCGTCCACCTCTTATAACAGAACAGAACAGAACAGCGTATAAGTGGGTTTGACAATTATGTTTTATATATGCTTGGATTTGGATGATTTAGCATCAGTGTACAAACATCCATGACGTGAAACGGGAAATTATAAATAATTCCAAAATGCTGTATGTAGTGTGTATGTAGTGTGCACTGTGTCTAATAAAGTAATCAACGACAGTACATTGACATAACATAGCAATAAAGTACACTTTTAATTTTTAAAGAGGTATCATAATTTTTTCATTTTGGATCTATAAATATCATTAAATATTGTCCATTATTTTTAAGATACGCGATCTAATGTCAAAGCCGAAGCAATTATGGATCTGAAATGCTCCAACGAAGAAAATTATTTCATCATTGACCAAAACGTGACATGCTCCTGTGAAGGACATTCCTTTTTCCATTTCCATGGAATACAATGGCTTATCATTTTCACTAATGATTCTGTACAAACATTTCCTACAGGTAATTGTAGTGACTAGTGACTACTGAAGTGTTTTATCAAATATGTTTTGGAAAATATGCTTTTGGATTTGTCCACAGATATGATAACTTACAAGGAACGTCCAGTAAACAGTGACGAGAACAATCCTTTCAGCGCTGTTGACATTCGGTTCAAACTTATGGACATAAAAAGTATCATTTGTGCTGTTCCAGTACTAGATACAAAGGAGTGGCAGAACTTAACTAAACGCATTCAAATTTTAGGTAACTTGTTGAGTGTTAGCTTATTTTGTTGTAAAGCTGTTTTAAAATGTGACTTACCATACTTTAGATGGAATATCTCCCGAAATATTGTCTCGTGAATCCGAAAAAACATTTTCTGTTGGAGAGAAAGGACAAAGTTTGAATTGTGTTAGTCAAGGTCGTCCCACTCCAAAGGTTGAATGGTCACGGAATAATCGCGTAAGAAAAGATTCAGCACTGACTCTGATCTGATGATCTGTTTGGTGTAAAAAGTCATTTTTATTCAAATGCTAGAATTCCCCCCCCCCCACATTGACACATTGAATAATCTTGGTCAGGGTCGAAGGCTATCTGCAGAGATGGTTGGATCTATGCAATGTAAATGGTATCATTCAAAAGTGCTCAGCAAAGACCTGAAATTCATACTGAAATATATTTTTTCTGAAACCCATTGTTCCATAACTCTTAGCTAATGGATATTGCAAATTCGTTACTTTATAATAATTTTATTCTTCAATATTTTCTGGACAAGCCAATTGAAGCTCCATTGATAGTTTCCGGTCAAGGAAGTTCCAAACTACTAATATTTCCCGACTACAATGACACGTTTGAAGGAGAATATGTGTGTACAGCATCTAATAGCTTTGGAAATGCTACAAAATATTTTACCATATCAAAAAGAATAGGTAATTAATTTTTATTATGCATTCTTGAACTTAATTCAAATGTAACATAAGAGTATGAGTATAAAATCTTTGCTTTTGTATCAAGATGCTCAAGATTCAGCATTTGGAATTGGTTCAATAATAATTCTGACACTATCGATATGTCTATTGATAGCGATATTGCCTACTATTTATTTGATACGACTTTTAAGATCCCCGCAGGTAAGTTTTCATTTTGTATTACCTGACGCTCCAAAGGATTTTGAAATCATTAGCAAAGCAATTAGTTGGACTGCAAGAAAAATATCATTTAATTTAATCCGCGTGAGCTATCAAAAACCAATCAAAGTTAATGAATTAAGCTGGACGCTGGAATAAAATTAGTTGCGTTTGATATTTTTTGACAGCTCACGAGAAGATTTAATTAAATACGATATTTTTCTGGCAGTCCAACTAAGTGGTTTACAAATGACAATCCGAGAAAGGAATTTAGAAACATATATGTAGTACTAGCTTCAGTCATGAAATTGTAGATGTTGCTTGTAGTGTCATTTTCAGTGACTAAAGTTCAGAGTATAAAGTCGGCATGCCGTAAACTGTTTATTGTGGGCGGCATGCCGTAAATGCCGTAAACTAACCAAGGACACCGTTTTTAGCCGGTAAGGAAATGGCATGGTAGTAGTTTACGGCATGCCGTAAATTAAAATCAATTTGCCGTAAATTCAATTTACGGCATGCGGCATTTACGGCACACTCGACATTCTGATAAAGTGTTACATACAACTACATTTACTACTACACCGTTTTTAGCAGCTAAACAAATAACATAGTATAGTAGTGTATGCCGTAGCAGTGTATGTAGACATGCCGTAAATTAGTTTTGCGTGGCATTCACGGCAATTTACGGCTTGCGTCGACATACTCGACATTAATTAGTCAGAAGACTTAAAATATATTTTAATTGTAATTGACTTGATTTGATTTTCTAGCGACTAATTGCCCGTCTAACTGAATCGGAGATAGATGAATTTTTTCATGGCAAAGAAAATCCTACACAGTCAAATCCTTCCGCATTACCCTATGACATGCAATACGAACTGGCTAAGGATTCGTTTGAAATAAGTAAAATTATTACATTGTTCAGCTAAAATGCATTTTTGAACTAATGCTCTATTTTTAATATTTCCTTTGACTATTAATATTAAAGATAAAAATCAAATTCTGGGATCAGGAGAATTTGGTACGGTGTTCAAGGGAAAAATTTACAGCCTCAGTGGCGAGTTTGCATTCAAAACTACAAGAAATGTTTGTGCCCCTGAAGCTCTGAAAGGAATGCTCTCAGAATTGAAAATAATGATGTATGTTGGGGCACACGAAAACATAATCAGGCTAATTGGAGCTTATACGAAAGAGATACAAAATGGTAAATAAATTATCTTAAAGGCTTTATTAAATCACTGCCAATACATTATGAAAATTAAAATAATTAATACCTATATTCATAAAACAAATCAGATGTATTGTACATTGTTACCGAACTTTGTTCGAAGGGATCGTTACATGCTCATCTGCGGAATATGAAAGGGGATGTTACAGAGGACTTCAATTTCTGCAAGTAAGAATAATGTCATTTTTGCACTATAGCCAAATATGTTTCAGCGTTTCTAAATAAAAAAGGTACGAAACTTAGACTTTTTTCAGTTTTTGCCATTTTGTTGTAACCATTTAATACACAATAATAAAGCAGAACGAATAAAGCATTTCTTTTGCCGGACAACACCACCGACGATATGAGATCGACTTTTATATTTAGTAATACACTCAAGATATTGCAAAAAATTCCGGATACCTCAAAGGTCTTTAATTGTTATCTGTACTTTATTTTGTAGATCTGAGCAATTTTCAAAATGTCTGCAATGGTCAGCTGAAATCGCTAACGGCATGGACTACCTTTCCAGCAGACATGTAAGTATATTCTAAGTGTTCAGTTAAAACTTGAATGATTGAATTTCATTCACATTAACATTTACTATTGTTATCCAGATTGTTCACTCAGATCTTGCTGCACGAAATATTCTGCTCACAGAGGAAGAAGTTGTAAAAATTTCGGATTTCGGTTTAAGTCGTCGGATGTATAATTATTGTGACTACAAGAAAACGGACAAAACTAATCCTCTGCCGTGGAAATGGATGGCTATCGAGTCTCTAAGAGAAATGACCTTCTCCACTCAGTCGGATATCTGGGCTTATGGCGTCACTATCTGGGAAATATTTTCACTTGGAGATGTCCCGTATCCCGGAATTTCCTGGACTATTGAATTCGTGGAAATGTTGGACCAAGGACTGAGAAATCTGAAACCAAAATATGCAACCCCTGCATTGTAAAACAATCACTTTTTTTATAAAAGACATTATTTTAGTTCAAATTCATCCAGTTCGATAGATTTAGGATATATTTGAATGGGATATTTTGCCACATATAATACTACTGATATAGTTTTAATCAAAATCAGTCAATTTCTAATTAGGAAATTTGTTGTAATCACCAATACAATTTAATCGTTTGATTAGATGGTACCCATCATTAGAATTTATGAGCATTTAGAAAATTTAATAATTATGTGATAGGGTTTTAATATCGTTTTTGATTTGGCCATTTCATTTCAGATACAACGTAATGCTTTCATGTTGGGATAAAAACCCAAATGGTCGACCTGAGTTCAGTTCATTGGGACATTTCTTTATGAATTATGTAAGTATACATAATATACAATACTTTCTGACTAATTTTTTTAAACATTACCACACATCAAAGTACTCCAAATTGAAGTGAACTTCATTGTAATTACCGGAGATAATTTTGTGATTTTTCCAGATGGATAAACATTTGAATAGTGAAACATCTAACAGTCCAGAACGAGATGCCATTTATACCGACTTAAATATTTAGAATTAAAACTTCCCAGGTGTGTTACTTATGTTAGCGAAAATAAAGTAAAATTACCAACACCATTAGCGTTAGTCAAAGTTATAATCACAATTTATTTTCCTTTTTAAAATTTAAAAGACCATTTATGTATCCGAAATTCTTTTAGTTCAGGTCGACGATCCTAATACTATATGTGACAAATAAATAGGATAATGTTTTATTATTTAGTTTGAGCACCTTTTCCTTATCAGTTCTGGACATAATAAATACATTAAATAAAGTGGAAAATTAGCTAAGACTTTATTGATTTCTATCAGAAAATATATCAGACATAATTTAATTGGCCGTCATTATACCACGCTTTTACTAATGTCCACATTCACTCCGTTCGTTTCATGTACGTCTTTGTTTTTTCGGATAAACATCGATTGAATCTCCATCAAGCTTTTCTGTTTCGTTTCGGGAAGTAAAAAAATGACGAAGAAGACCCCAATAGCACTCATAATTGCAAAAGAAAAATAACAAAAGGGAAGGCCAATTGCATTTTTTAAAACTCCAAACCACTGCGTCATAGCAAAAACCAGAAACCAGTTTGATCCGATGGAAATGCCTGACACAAATCCTGCAATCATTAAGTTAGGAAACAATTTTTAACAAGATTAAGCATTGAATAGCTGTGGCAATGGATGTCCAGTAATCGAATTTCTGATTTAAATGTTATTTTACCTTTTGCATCGGCGGGGACCAATTCTCCCGTCATCATCATCGGTATAGGTCCTAATTATTTTTTGGAGATTCAAATATTGACAATTTATTACAAAAAGTAACAAGTGGTGTTAATATTTCTTACCATAACCTATGGAGTATGCTATTTTAAAGAGAATTAGTCCAGTTAAGGGTAGCCAGTAGAGGTTTTCCTTAGCGTAAACAGAATTCTCTTCCTTAATTTGAAAGAATATTCCAATGGCAACTAAAGTAAGAGTTATAGTTCCTCCAGATAGTGATAGTAGAATTTTTCGGCCTAGTCTGTCTACTAAAAGAGATGAAGGGACCATGGCCAACATTTGTACCAATCCAATTGCAATAGCAGATAAATTTTCGTAAAAATGTGTTTGAGAAAGTCCTGCATCACGAAAAATCTCGACAGTATAAAATACGACGACATTTATCCCCGAAAGTTGCTGAAAAAACATGAGTCCTACACACAGAGCAGTAGGTTTCCATATCGCAGGATCCGCCAAAAAAAGTTTTAATTTCATCAGCAATGGTTTTTCTGCAACAGTTTTCTGTTTCAAAACCTCAACCTTAAGCTTCATTTGATTAAACTGTAAAACCAAATAAGCCGTTAGTTTGACGTATTGACGTCTACTTAGTGGAAGATAGTTTCAGTTGGTATTAAATACTTGATCAAGTGACTCCTCATTTCCTCCGTGGAAGTACGCATGGGCTATTTCCGCCTTCTCGGTTTTGCTTTTGCTGATTAAATAAACGGGTGATTCAGGAATAAGTAATACAAATAAAAAAGACAGTACTGCAATTCCTCCGCAAATCAAAGCCAAAGTATTCCATTTGGCAAATGCTCCAACCACGTACCTGTTATTAATAATCGTTTTATTATTTGGAGTCTTTTAAGTATAGGAAACTTGTATCCTGATCCTTTCCTAGTAGTTTCAGAAATGTGTGGATTACATTTATTTTTGGTAATGCAAAGAAAACACGAATATATTTAAAGATATTTGTCTGCAGGTTAAAAGATTGGCATGTTTTCTGAATTTTGATATGTATAATAATTGTCTGCAGTTATTCTTGTTTCTAAACAATTAAGACATTCCGTAGTCCCAAATTATGAACGTGTCTTACACAAATAGAATTCCGGATGTCACCATGAACTGGGTTGAAGATCCGAGCAATCCTCGGATATCGTCATCTGAGATTTCTGCTATGTACACTGGCGCTGCCATAGTGAAGGCTCCACTACAAATTCCTTAAACAAAACAGTGAAAATCAGCAATAACTATTTTCTGTTTACTATTTTGCCATTTTCCTTTTTAACAAAATGTAGATGACGACAGATTGAGTTTTCTTCCAATTAAATTGGTAGGTACAAGTACAATTTTTTCCATTAATATAATATTACGTTCATAAAAAGCTACGTACCGGTAATAAATCTTCCCGAAATGAGCATTAGCAAATTCTGTGCAAATGCGATGAGTAGCCATCCCCCCAAGAAGAGAGGAAGCATGAACACAATCGTCCCTTTTCGGCCCACCGTCTCAATCAAGTAGCCACTCAACGGACATACAAGGAGCGCCCCTACCTGACAAATGCACAAACACAATTTTCTTTAACTCCACAATATTTTGCGAGGCAGAAATATTATTGGCGGATAGTGGATAATACTAAAAGCAATGTAACGTTGGTTGTGAATAAATAATTAAGACATTAACCGAAACAATTGATGCAACTAGTCCCTTTTCAGATTCATTAGAAATGACGATGTTAGTATTATTGCTGGCAATGTCATCTTCTAGATTGGGTAGAGCTGGAGAGGTGAATCCCAACACAGTGCCAAGGCTGAAAGCAGACATAGTCACTAAACAATAATAAAGCAATGAATTATGGTTCACGGATTTGATACAGTACATTAATTTCAATTATTAAATTTAAAATTTAATTTTGTTTCACCTGCAAATGCCGCAAAATATTGATGACGTCGTTCTGAATCTTTATGAATTTCTGCTTTCACACTTTTCTCCATTTTTACTGCAATAATATAATAATAATATATTCGTAAGAAAACAGACCATAGCTACTATTTAGTATGTAACCATCAGGCGCTCTTTCACATTTCAATACACCATGTAACTAGAAAATTGAAACATGCAATTAGTTCGAAATTAGCTGAAAATTAAATTCAATAAATTATTTCATATTGCAAGAAAAATCATCGAAAAAATTGAATTGAAATAAATATCATTGGATTGGACCATATTTGTTTCAATTGTTTCAATTATATCAAATTTCAAATTAACACAGTCAAAATCGAGTGGAATAGGTGTGAAATATTCTATAATGTCACCTACTTATCGCCGATGAATATTAGACTAAAACTGCCTGTCTGAGATCTTCAGACTGGGCGACATGAATGAATTTGCCCAGCCAGCATCAAAAGCTCCAACAGCAAACAAAATATAATAACTAATTGCTGCATCGGCGTCAAAAAATTATTATTAATTTCCAAGGAAATTGAGATTACGTTGACAAGTGGTATACTTTACAGCTAAATTATCTTCAAATAGTGTAAACTACTAGGAAAGTGGAGAACAACAATTTCAAAGAAGTGCTGCTGCTAAAATTGTATATAGCGTGCTCTTTGACGTAATATGCTATTAATACTTTATTGATCATCCATTTAAACATCATAAACAAAATCATTAAACATAAAAACAACAACAAAAAGTGTTTGGTTATTATGCAAATGGTATGAATGAATGGTACAACCAAACAGATGTAAATGATAATAATGAGCAATATCTGCTCGCTGACCTCCTTCAAGTACTACCTAGCATAGGTGCTTGCTTATACTGCGAACACAAGTGCAGAAATATTAAAATAGAGCTCTCGGGCTCCTCTGCCAAGGACTTTTAGTTTATCTAACACAATCTTCTTTCGCGTATTCAATATTCTTAGAATTGTTCAATTTTTAATTTTTTGCTGTCCAATATATTAGCATTCACATGTGAAGAAGGTGATGCGCCACAGAGTGCTCATAGGACCTTACATGTACATAACTTTCCTATCCTCTTCCTTTGTCCTATAAACCTTTTGTGGCGCATCTGTGTGCGGCATAAACATCGAAAGTCATTTGGTCGAATGTTTGGTAGAATATAAAAAACAAATGTTCAAATACCGAATGTCAAATGATAGAATGTAAAAACAAATGTTCGAATACCGGATGTCAAATGATAGAATATAAAAACAAATGTTCAAATACCGAATGTCAAATGATAAAATGTAAAAACCAATGTTCGAATACCCTGTATGTATATAAGATATCATAATATGCAGTCAACAGAATTAATATACCAAACGGCCATACTACTGAATACCGGCATGAAACGTCAACACGATATGTACACAATAAGTTCTAATCATCTGGGGCACTATGATTTTAATTATTTACATAACAAATGGGGATGGAGTAAGAGTGATAATATGAAATTAAATAAGATTACATTACATTCTCAGTAGTGAGCGTCAACAATTTAGTTGTATGTCCTTCCATTTCTCAGATATTTAATGTTCGTAAAATGCTTTTCCATGAATGTTTTTATTTTTGCTGCGCAACTAGGTTAGGTAACTAAAGTTATAGGTACCTACCCGGTAAAATAACATGGTACCTAGCAAAGCAAAGAATGTATAAATACTCGAGTTATCTTCTGTTCAACGGACATCTTCAATTATCAAAACTTATATTTCATTTTACCTTTATACAATATCAATTGAAATTCGCATTTTAAAAAGCCTAGTTTTAAAATCGTTTCCAAAATCACATTTCTGTAATTTATAGAGGAGGTAACGGTAAGAGTTTTTGAACAGAATTCAAAATTTAAATCATTTAGGCTTTCGTGGCCATTTTAATTTGATTTTTTTTTTCAAAATTTGATGATTTTATTTCATTAGCAGAATACCAAAGACATAATGAAAATTACTGAGGACATAACTTGGGTTGACGTCTCAGCTCCAGATAAAGCCAAGGTTCTGATGGAGATTCGCAAGGAGCTGAGCACAAAAGGAATTGTTTTTACGAAGAACGTCAAGTCCGAATCTGATTTAATCACTATTGGCGAATCTTTGGGAGAGATTCAGAATCCGCGACATGCTGCCTTCAAGGGACTTGCAAATATCCACCCCAATCCAACTCTGACGGGTAAAGGCTACACAAAAGACGCTCTTTTATTCCATACCGACAGAAGCGGGTATTCCAATCCACCGAAATACTTGCTAACAACTGTGAAAACTAAATCTGCAATTGGAGGGTCCAGCACTTTCGTGAATAGTCAAAAGTTGAAGGAAGTCTTGCGAGAGGAAAATGCAAAACTCTATGAAATGCTGTGTGACAAGAATATGAGTTTGTTCAAGACAGACGACGGTGGATATCGCAATTTCCCTTTTTTTGATGAGTCGACTGGAAATGTGCGGTGTCGATTCGATGACCAGATTGCTTTTTCACATCCATTGGCTGAACAGTTGCCGACATTCATGAAATTCCTGGAGAGACTGCAACTGACATTCCAACTGGAGGAAGGCGAAGGGTACATCCTCGATAACCATCGCTGGTTCCACGGAAGGACGGCATTTGACGGAAATCGGGAAATCTACAGACTTCTTGTCTCCGACACGGGAAACAAAAATTCCAGGCTGATTCTTTTCGATATTGACGGAACTTTGGTGGATTCACATTCCGTTAGTGTGGCCGCCTTTTTCAAATGTCTGACGAAAATACTGAGAAAGTCCATCACTCTGGAGAATTCTTCGTCTGTAAATCTTAATGGTCAAACTGATTTAAATCTAGTGACCGAAGTGGTAAAGCTTCACTTAAACGAAGACGAAGGGAGGGACATCGAAGGAGTGCTGCGAGAATTTTTCCAGTTGCACCCAATTTACATTGAAGAGGAAATTAAAACTAATGAAACTCCAATTGTCGAGTGTCCAGGAGTTGTTCACTTGCTAGAAAGAATTTGGGACTCAAGGAACGAATTTTTGGACAAGGGAATTCATTTTGGACTTCTCACCGGCAATTCCCGGCAGAACGCTTTCGCCAAAATTAAAAGTGTTGGCATTTGTCCAGATCTATTTGATCCGAATTTGTCGGCCTTCGGTGATAAATATCGGGTCCGAAGTGACATGCTACCCGGCCTCTGGGAAGCTGCAAGGACGCTGAGATATAATTTTAGTCCTTCTAATACTCTTATTGTCGGAGACACACCTTTGGATGTGAATTGTGCTAAAACAAACAGCGCTAAAGCACTTGCAGTAGCCACTGGATCTTATAGCGTAGATCAACTGACAAAATGTGAGCCGGATTACATCATGGACAACTTTGTAAATGAGGATGA
>JABASH010006525.1:0-10513 GCA_019776445.1 Tomocerus maximus
AGGCCAGATAAACATCGAATTCGTCGACTGATAACGAAGTATCAAGTAGTATGGGTCGAATAGTCGCATTATGTTGTTTATGGTGAGATGTATTAAGTTTTAATGAATATAATATTATTTGATAAGGGAGCAATGAAAGTTTATGAACGTTTAGAATATCGAAGCTGTAGATGGTTCGCCTTGACCGTTGTTAAAATAAACGAGATATTCAGCAAAAACTGAATCACTTTCGCTTCTTTAACTTTGGCAGCTGGCATGCACTTATGTCTGAAAAACGCAGTTTGAAAAAGTACAATCTGTGTAAACAAGAGTTGCTTCTTTGGAGAGAAAGTTGTTTTCCCCTTTAACCTCTATAGAACCATTTACTACCTTCCCTGCGGAGAAAGAACATTGGTACATGTAGTCAATTAGGACAGTTTTGTAGAATATTAATACCCAACAGTCCTGTATTGGAATTCTTAAAATGTTGACAGTCTTTCTTTTTGCCTAATTTTTTCTGTGAAGAGGAAATTGCTGGAGTTTTGAAGATGCTGTGTGTGCATATTACGTATATGTATTTGTACCTAGTGCTAAACATCGCTGATGCAACTATCTCTTCTTAAGACTTCTGTGCTTACGTAGGCTGTTATTGGATTTTTAATGTATTATAAGTAAACAAGTCATTACTATATTCTATTTCTGTACTCATACGTAGGTATTTTAACATTTTACCTTGTACCAAAATAACATAAGGCTATTTCGTTCAAGCATGATCTTTTCCCAATAAGCAGTACAAAGTACAGTTTTATGCTCTTACCTCACTTTTACCGTGCTTTTATCGAAACTAGGTTGTATGACGAATCGTGCTACATGCGTGTGTAATATAAACCTATACAACCTAACGCTATATGTAAATGATCAAATGCCGATACGTCACAAATCAGATACGTCACAAATTCATATCTATTTCATGAAAGATGAACGAACAATTAAGCTTAATAATATGTTTGTAACCCTTCCGGGTAATTTTGGCATTGTCACTAAATCTTAAGACAACGTGTAATTACATATTACATATCGAAAGACCATATTTACTATAATGTAAGTTGTGGTCTTGTGTGTACTAAATATGTGGCGATGTTGTGACAACTTTATAGTTGTATTATTTATACTACTTGTATAGAGTTTATAAGTTATACGTAGATTGTTGTTTTGTCCATGAGTGGGAGTCTTTGTGACGACGTGCCTTCTATTATTTGCAATGAATAGCATTTCATGTGAAACTTTGTTCAATGTTGGCCCACATAGCATAAACTATAATGCGCAGTAAATAATAGATAGACCGACATCGTTGATGACAGTATGTGGTAGGTACTATTGTATTATTACAAACTTTATAACCAAAATGTAAACAAGTATTGCCTGACTGATATTAAACAAGGACGAGAAAAGTTTATAAGAATTAAGCTTTCATGTACGGTAAAGATACTTTAACCCATCCATAGGTTATAGACAACAAGACGTATTGGGGAGCGTAGACAAAATTGATTCTTATTCTACCTTTATTGTATATAAAGTATGGATACGGCAGTCAAGGCTTGTAGATAAATTTGATTAATAGCATTCTATAGATACGTGCAGTAAACTAATTAATACAAAAGCGAACAATCTGACATTAACAAACACATTCATAATGATTTATATCTCCCTGTATATCATACTTAGTTTTAATGGACCATACCATCAACAATGAACAAAATAATACAATAATGTCTACATACCCCATGATGTACAATTTAAAGTTGAGCAAACGAAATTAACGAAATTGACAAACGAAAGTAATTGTAAACGTTAAGACGTTTGGCCGCTACTGCTGAAGAGTAATCGATTAGGGTACAGACACAGATTACTATCAACGTACATAGGTGAATGCAAGGGGTTAAAATTTTATATCATCTGGGGAATGAAGAATATGTGTCTTTATATGTGAACATTATGACATTTGCGTTTTAATATTCTTAAGATCAGATTTTATTACTTGTTGTTCTTTATGCTATTAGTAAAGGGAATTAAATTTAGATGTAGCAATTTCAAGTATTAATTATGGTCTGTATTTGACCATAACTGTATGGAGGAACTTCCTCATGGTATGGGTGAAAGTATGGTGAAAGTTTAACGTTGACACTATATGACAGGTAAAACATAAAGTTTGCTGAAAGCTATACGATTCTCTCGGTATTTACATGACTATAATATAGTGTAGTAGGCATATGTATGTTATAGAATATAATGCTTATTTTAATTGTATGACCAACTAAATGTAATTGTATGCTAAGCGCAATTTTTATTATTGAATAAGTATTGGCATCAGAACAGTAAATTGGATTCTATAGTAGGACATACAATGTAGGGATAGTAAATGGTTAGAGGAAATAAATGTGGATTATTGATTGCCTGATTGATTGAAGTAGTGAAGTATAAAATATAAGCATCCGACCATTTCATTTTGAAGTTGTCTGTCGGTATGAGAATTCCATTGTATACCTTTATCAAGCATGCTCTTAATAAACCACGAATTGGAAATGTCAAATGACTATAATATAGCGTTTGGACGTATGAATCCTCAGCTCTTATATTACTAGGTACATCCCTCAAGGTTTTATAGGCTTATGGTAAAATACTACCTTTCCTGTTGCTTGTTTTCTGTGATATTCTGATGTTAGGCACTGACGGGAAATACCCGTGTAAGGCCATGAAGACTTTCTATATAGAATCCATATCGGCATTGGTGCATAACCAACTATGTACGAAGTAATTGTACAAAATATCGGAATATCAAATACAGTATGAGGAAGGAATGAAGGAATGCTAAATGTAATGTACAGGCTCTCGGCTTTAGTACTTACTGTCATGTCATCATACATACTTATACCTACTCCCTACTCGAAACGAACGTCCAATATCCCCGATTGCGCCAGCCGAGCCATAAGAAATTGGAGTTGGCAGTTGAACAAACAAAGTAAAACCAATACACTTGGAGTCTATAAATGTAAAGCAAACGGAAAAGGAACAACCTATTGATATAGCGTCCTCTCATACCAAGAGTTAGTTTCGGTTATAAATTGGTCTCGACTATACCTGATAATTATAAAACTATTTCTCGCAGAAAGTTACTCAATTTAATTGCAATTCTTGGATACGAGTGCCGAAGTTCACAGTAATTGTATGTATCATGCCCATAACTCTCAATTGATATTACACTAAACTATTAACGATTCGCGTGTAAATTTTCAAGTTATTTATTTCTTTGTATTTTTGAGTCGATATTATAATTTTTTTAACCTTTAAAAAGTTCACGATTCCTCGCTGAATTTGTTTAAAATCCGAAATGCATTCCGAAAAGCGAGATGCGAAATAATTCCCCACCTGAGTAAGTTGCAATGTTTCAAGTATAATCTGCATGCATATTAGTAAGAAGAGTGTGAGTGAAAATTAAACTTTCACTGGAAACTTTTATTATTTTAGCAATCATTTTTGTATTATCAACGACAGAAAATAATTTTGGGAATCTGCAGTTGTGAGCCATGCCAATTTTACATGCAAACGGGACATTACCAACATGACTGCTGTCACACAACCCATTCATGAAGTCAAAAAGTCTGAATTATCCTCCTCACACATTCATGTCTATCTAGTCTAGAAAGCAGAAAAAAGTTACATAATTTAGTATACTTTGATTCATATAGCTAACATTTTCCTTGTGTGTTTTATTACGGCGATCCACGTCAAGTGTAGAGCAGGGTATTCAGTAAAACTAGGCCTATTTTATTTCTTGGTTTGCATGTCATTTGTAAGAGATTGTACAACTACTAGTGAAAGTGATATCTTTAGTCGAAAGTCAAGATTTATAAACCTTATTGGTTTGACATTGATAATTAATACATGCAAATACCACCCCATAGCACTACGATATCGATGCCTTTACCATTATAATAATATATTTACGATCTAAAATCGAAGGTAAAGTGAAATCGACCGAGACGAACTAAAAGATTGACAGGATCGTCTTATCCTTGGAAGAAAGGCTGCTGTAGAGTGAAAGTATACTTTCATTTGGCATTAAAAGGATTGAAGGATTGAACTTGTTAATTACAAAATACCAAACATTTGGCAATAAAATTTAGTATGAGAGCCGAAAAAGTATGAAGTATTCAACCGTGAACTCATTTTTTGGCCTTCTGCAGCATAATTTGCTCACCTTCGGGATTCTCATTTTGACATGGGTGAAAGTTGTGCAAAGTGCTACAGAATGTATGAAGAGAAAGTATTATATCAATTTATTTGGCCAACCTTTGAATGCCACGGTCAAATGTCCAATGTATTTTCAATGGACAGTCAATGACCAATGCTGTTACGACCGCTACGATAGATTCGAGAACAATCCTTACTGCTGTTACTCTGAAACTTACAAACTTCTTCTCGCAGTGGGATTTATTTGTCTTATTTTACTGGGAAGTTCCTGTTTCATTTTCATTTGTTGGGTATACAATTTGCCGCATCATATTCTCTACTTCTTGACATGCCACAAATTTAACTTGTAAGTAATTCATTTTCATATTATTTGGTCTTGCTCTATTTTTTCCCACTCACACTACACAAATCTAAAATAATTAGGCTCAACTAACATTCAGTTGTGCATAAATTAATTACTACACAAACTACACATAAAAAATAGTGCAACAGTGCTGATAGAACTATGTTGTTGCAACATCTTTGATGCTTTCTCATACGTAATATTCACTTATGTTTGGTTAGGGGAGTATACATAAATAATTTGTAGGTAGGTACTTTTTATAGTTCACATACGCAAATAGAAATAGCAGATCTAGATCAAATTCAGACTACAGATTGAGTTGAGTATGTCGGTGGAAAGTGGAAGGATATAAGCATCAAGTTAATTGCAAGAACCAATTGTATTCCAAGTCTCAATACAATTTCATCTCTTTTTACCATGTATAAATATTTCAAATAAATTATTTACATTTACGTAAATACAGTTTCATAATATTTTCTCCTGTTCGTTCTCATAATTAGTATTTGCCAATTAGCAAGGAAGGGTAGTTTATCAAAGCTCACGTGGAATTCCAGCACCCATAAGAGAGAGTATATATATTCAAGGCACTACGTCAGCCCTGGATGATTTTACGTGTTTTTCTATGCCATCATTTTGTAGAAAATTCACCCAATTTTGGGTCAATATGGACGCATGAGGCCTTAAAACGAAGATATACTCACCTCTATAGGATATACTCTTAAAACATTTTACAATTTTGACCTAGAAAGATCACAGGTTTAAAATAAATAAAAAACATTTTTGGTGGGATATCTTTAGACACGGCAACACAAGTCCGAGATGGACATGGGATGGATCTTTAGGCAAAAACCAAGGCTCATATATAAATAAAAACCATAAATTTTTCAGTGTACCCATTTTGGAATTATGACAAAAAAAATATTTTTATACCTACTTAACTCAATAATTGATCGAGTACATACCAAGTTGCTTAATTAGGAGGGCTAACAAACCTTAGGTAGGTATAGGTACATTTTACTTTGCTTTGGTGTCTCTCTCAAATCATTTATCAAATATACAGACTTACATTATCATTATTGTAATGAACATATTAGACCGAATTCTGAGTATTGCTCTTCTGTATATTTGTTCAATTATTTATTTATCACAAACCTATGCATAGAAGGAAATGTCATGTTTGCGCACAAGCCATGTAAGATTCTCCGTGCTAACAGTTATAATAAATATAACTTAATGTAAAGGAGTGAAATCCTTTGTCAATATTGTCAACCATTTAGGTACATAACAGTTACAGCTACAACCGAACTTTCCTACCTTTAATGGCTTTATTACAATGCAATAACACAACCTTTACATGTATAAAGACCTTTAGCAATACAATACATTTCGGTACATATTCACTAGTTTTATTTCCATGCTAGTAGTATAAGGCAGTATTCTATACAACTTCAACCAGGAATGCATTGTACAAAGGTTTGTACTTTCATACATTCTTTTGTATGTACTGCATCATAAAATATTTCATTTCCATAGACCATACCGTGGATTTTCCTGCCACGCTTATGAGTGGACACAAGTTTGCCATTTCACATAGAAAAGAAAATCGATAGGATTCTTTTAAATATTTAAAAGCAAAGCCCGAGCATCATTTAAAGGCAGCACATGTTCAAGCACAGGCAATCGGGTAAAAGCCAACAGAGTACCTTAGAGAAGCTTGACACAACATTTGACAATTCTGTAAATGTTTGCATTTTGCATAACAATGGCCTTCTATTGGTGCACGGTTGCTACAATAAATGTACGCCTACTTCTCAACTCCATGTTATGTGCTAAATGTATTTTATGCTATATACAATTTAAGTAAGATATGTTACTGTCATATATATAATATCCTATTTACTTAAATATAATGTTTTGATTTTCAGAAATAACTTCTTGCTAAACAATAAAAATGGTCCATATGTGGACCCGAGTTTTTATTCGGGACAACCATTCTGGGCCAGGGGTGGTGAAATGCAGCCGTACCCATTGAGACCAATGCCTCCGCGTATATTCTACCCTGCTCCTCCAGCAAATATGAAATTTCGATGGGACATGGCTCATGGACAAATGCCTTTATTCGTTCTGGCTAGTCGTCAGTTTACTCGGAACCCTTACTCTGCCCGGCCAAACGAACGTCACCTTCAACATCAGCTACCACCGTTTCTTTCAACAGCAATGTCCGTATCAAATCCTGCTTCAAGGAGATCCAGCTTGACAAATTTTCATGAGAGGGACTCCCACCATCACAACAAAATGATGCCAACATTCGGATACGCAGTAAATATTGATGAAATGGAGGCTGCTGCTGAACTACTCGAAGCTTTAAAACATATCGAAGAAAAGAGCGACAAATCTTATTCTTCTGAAAGATGGAATGTGGCTGATAATGTCGCAGCTATAAGCGTCGTACCAGAGTATCCCGTGGTAAATGTCAAACCGGAGGATTTTCTAAGCTCAAGACCAAGTACAGATGGTCGTCTTATCACAAGAAATGCTACAATCAATGGCAATTACTTCACCACTAATCTGGGGATGCCAATGCCTGTGTACATCGCACCAGCAATTCATAGTACTCCAACCTCTGGACATCATCACAGTCATCATCATTTTAGCAGAAGTGACTCACTGCCGGGCACTCTGGGAAGTAATAATGTTATGGAATCCATACCCGAAGATGATACGACAGACGCAGAAACGGAAGATAGAGAAAATCGCTCAAACAAAATCACGAGAGATTTGATGGACAGAAGGCTGAGTACTGCAGCAGCAATCGAAAGCTCAACTGCCACATGTACCACAATTGTTCCTTTCATACCCAGTCTGCCTGGACACATTCCAGATAAAGCAGAGGGAAATTCAGATAACATCCGAACACCAAGAAGAAATAGTGATGCTATTTAACAAAAATGTCTTGAAAATAATGAAGTATCTGTGTGTAGATTGTAGAGGTCAAACATTCTGATGTTGATTAATATAGTATTACTTTAAGAATGAGTATATATATAAACAATAACAAGATACCTACAGTATATTATTATATATCTGTTTGTATTGCCTATGTATCAAATAAATTTAAACCTAATAATAAATGAATAATCTGTAAGTACCTACTTGTAGTTGTATCCAATATAATATTATGCAGTCATACATTTGTAGCAGAAACTCGTCAAGCGGTTAAACTATAACTATAAGGAAATAAAGATGATACTATATGGTAAGTTATAGTTGGCTATTCTGTTAGCTATTTCGAAAGAACGAGGTAATTAATTTTCAATGTTGTATTCATTATTCATGTGGGCAGTAGCATTCTAAGCATTACTTATCTGTTTATAGTCCAGAAAGTCCCTATATACATACCACTTTCTCTTTTCTTACGCTCATCCCATATAAAACTTTTACCGGGCTTTCACCCTTCATCAGAATTTAAACCAATGTGAATGCAATTGTGTTGGAGTATTTTAACAAAATGCATACAGTTGCAACTTGCAACCGTGCAAGTGTACAACCTTTAAGGGTTGGGTTCACACTCTTTTAAAACCTAACCTAATAAAAAATATACATCGGTTGCAACTGTATGTAACACCCCATTGTGTTGTGAATGCTGGGAAAACTTTAATATGGATTTCGCGTAAAAAAGGATGAAGTGTTGTGCCTTTCTTGACACTTGTAGAATATTAATCAATGGATGGAATAAATCGTGCCCGTCATATTCGCTTACTAATAATTAATTACGATTACATTTCGCTTTTAAAGTATGTTGTACGTTTAGCATTAGCATTGAGAAATCTTTACCAAGTTACTATAATATATCCTGGTTTTAAAGTTAAACACACTAAACTTAAATCAATTACTCGACACTTAAGCTAATTTTTTAGGTATAGTATAATAGTAGAAAACACTAGCAAACACTACCTACTCAAATAGTATATTGGAAGCTTTTTAATTCATTTTAGGCACATTGCGAGTTACACATTCAACAAATTACATATAGTAGGAAAAGCGTGGATTACGATTATGGACACGTAATTCTAAATTAAAAATAGCTCTCAAAAACACCGAAATATATTCCCAAAATGGGCCACATACAAAAAACTAATCACTGTCTGAAACAACCACAACTTGTCCACTATTTTTAGCTTTCTTTGGAGAAGAAGGGGATGAAGACGTCGCCCCCTCGGATTTCTTCTGTGCAGGTTTCTTTTTTTTGATTTGAGTCTCACGGAAGTCTATTCAAATAATGAAGGTCGTTTCAAATAAAAACAAGAGCAAATACATATATTGAAAAACTGATATTTATATACTTACGTTCTAGAGATTTTTCCAATGGTTCTCTAAAATGGGAAAATTCCATTTCCACAATTGCTTCAAGAACATCATTTCCATTCATTGTTTTCCTACCAGCTTTCTGTGCAATTCCTGCAGCTACAATATTTTGGTCAAAAACATAAAAATCATTTTTGTTGCAAATCTAAAATCGTAATGTATAATACATTTTTATTTCATAAATCAAAGTTGAAAGTGTTATGCAAAAGTTTACCCGTTGCAGTAGTAAATAATACGAACACAGAAGCAGTCTTAGCAATCGCTTTTCGAGCTTCTCCTGATACATTTGTATTGGACGGCAAAGCGTCATTAATTATTCGGCCAACAACTGCTTGAGGCAGACTAAGATCTTCTGGTTTTTCAGCCATTTTTAGCCAACCAACTAGTTGAGATGGATGAGATTCACAGATTTCGCTTGGTCACTCTACAAATTACGTTATGTAGTGTAGATCGCGTCGTCATACGCAGTTTATCTGTAATATATATTTGATATTTTTATGCGTGAAATACATTATTATAAACTTTATAAAACAAGTTCAGTTTCAACATCAGACCTTGAAAGCCCCTTTATGACAAGACAAAAAGACATTGTTAAATCTTAGTTTAATGAGGGTTATTTTCACTTACCTTTCCCCTTACGACAATAATTTATTGACAACCGAATGGAACCGTGAAGACCAACACTCTCCCTCATTCACTGCAAACTTCAACTGACCTGTGCGAATTTGTGGCATGCAAAAATAAGACAACAGATGATACCGCCAGATACTCATTGGTAAGCCCAAGGATATCTTGTCAATAGCATCTTTTAAATCAGGATAATCATCCCACCCGACTGACATTCACCCGACACCGACGGATTTCCAACCCGATACCCTACCTTCTCCCACCCGACACCCGTTTTGAAGTGAGCGTTCTTACTCCCGTTCTTCATGGCCTATTAATGCTGGACATAAAAGAAAATGTTGTCGTTCTCCCCCCTAATCTAAGCTGGAAAATCTAATTCTGGAATAGGAATGGTACGGACAGAGAGGGGCGTTTTCCTGGATGTTAACGAACTGGTTGACTTTGTGTGTAAAAATAGACACTTAGACTCGTAAAAAGACCTCCAGTCCCTTAGGCCTTCATAGCTATTTTTGCTCTTCGACAATTCACATCTCTCCTCTCCAAATCCAAATTCTAAACATCACACTTTATTTACCTTTACTTCCAGTCCAATCTTTACAAACTTGTTTGTTCGAGAAATTTTTCGGTAAGTTAAATAAATACAATTAATTTCATTTATTTATGAATATTTTGTTTTGTTTGTTGTTTCAGATGAAGACTATCGATGTTCAAGAGATCCTGCATTATTTTTGTAGCTATGCTTAATTATATCATGTGTCTAGTGTCATCCTTATATATAAAGTTGTAAAGGATTTGTTTGAATACTTGAATTCTTGAATACTTGAATTCTTGAATACTTGAATTCTTGAATATTCTAAATTCGTGTTACCAGGCATGCGCGGAAGTTTAACATATTTCAACAGATTCAACACCTACTAGCATAGCACATGTGCTAGGCTGCCGCTAGTA
>JABASH010006526.1:0-10510 GCA_019776445.1 Tomocerus maximus
CACGAGTTTCTGTGCATAATAACCTTGATCATTTTTGTAACCCATTTTAAATCTACACAATTTGATCATAGAATCGCTTTAAATTTAAAAAATACCATTTTTGATTTAGAATTGGACAAATTTTGGGACAATACGTTAACACAAATTATTAGAAGCAGAGAACTGAATTATTAAAACTTGGTGGGAATACTAAAGTAATTATAATTATCCTTTTTATCATAATCATAACATATTTACGAAAATATTTATTATTCTTCAAGCTGGAGAATAATATACGAATAGTCAACTGGTTTTTGTAAATGTGTAATTTGCTTTACATCTTTGTTTGTTCACGATCCACTTGAGATTCGCTCTCGTTAGCTTTTTCCATGTTTGTCACTATATCTACTTTGGATCCTTTTGAGTTTCCAGTAGACTATAGAAAAAATAATGTTAATAATGTTCTTAAAAAATTATTATTTTGTTTGACCACAATAGAGTAAATTGCCAACCTGAATATATGCAAGATCACGTTTTAAGACGAACAAAGTTAAGAGGAACAAGGCAGAGCCAATAACATATTCACCCGGGTAGAGGCACAACAACGTATCTGGTATCAAAAATTAGAAAATGTAGGCCAAGAAAATACTAAAATTTGTTATAAAATGACTTACATCTAAGAGCTTCAATTCTGGAGAAATTAAAACTTTCAAAGATCCATTTGATTGGTGTGACAGCTAAAGGCATATTTCCGCCGATATTTGAAATAATAAATAAATAGACTGCCACAGCCGTCGTTTTCACTTCCGAAGGTACAAGTTCCACCAGAACAGCCAAAGTGACACTCACCCACATCTCACCTATTTAATTACACAAATTAAAACTTCCAAAAATTCAATAAAATAAACCAAAAAAAAATAAAAACCTACCAATGAGATAACTTGGTAGATGAAAAAAACGAAAATGTGGACGGTGGAGATAGGTGCAGATAAATTAAAAACAAAACAATTAATTGCATCAATTATTAAAATAAAAATAATTTAAAACTCATAGAACTCTTCTTACGTCGGAATTAAACTGATGTAGGCGTATGGTGGAGCTAATAGTAAAGCACCAGCAGCAAAAGGTGCGGCACAGATCTGGCTAAAAATCAAAACCCAAATTCTTCCATGGGGTCCACTCTTAACAACGAATCTGTCAGAAATAAATCCGCCTACGAGTACTCCTACAAAATAAATCAATTAATTATAGAAAACCATTTTTTTAACTTTAGCTAAAAATATTGTGGCTTGACTAACCAATTGATCCAGCCACCATAGGAATCCATGCTAACCAGGCAGCAATTTGAGTTCTATCTTGTCCAATACTCTCGTAGTAGATTTGGGTATTGTATGCCCACACATATCCCGCTGAAGGTACACAAAATGTTATCATAAATCCTTGTAAATAGTAAATTTTTGAGAGAAAAAGTTTTACCTGCATTTCGAATCGACCCAGCCAGACACAACAAAAGGACTGAAGGTCGACAGAAAGAATTGGCAATGCTTGCCAATTTTCCACAGGTCGATTTTTCATGTGCAGGAATATCAGCTGGCAATTCAAAGATATATCAATTTATAGTTTTCATTGTTTTAAGTTTATAGTTAGAGAATAAAGGAATCAATAAAAGTGAGTTGTAGACGAATATCATTTCAGGTCATGGCGAAATGAATAAATCAAAGGACGCCGATGGACTCTAAAATTGGTACCTTCATTCTTTCCTTTGGCACGCTTTGGTTCCTTGACAGTGATCATGATCAATAGTCCAAGGAAGATTCCTGGCAAGCCTGCAATGATGAAAGTCCATCTCCATCCCTATAATGCAAGCAATTCCATTATTATTAGATCAGGAAAACATTGTCTACTCATTTACGATCTTTTTTTGCCAGGTCAGTGCCAACTGCCTATAGACCAACTAAAATAACAAATTATGCAATAGACCTCTAAGACCTGTTAGGTACACTATATTGACATAGAAGACAGGAAACTAACTTCGTGCAATAAAAACGCTCAATTAGGCACTAACCATGCTATCAATAAATAATCAATTCTGATTCTATTTTTATTGCAATGATTTACATTCTGCATCGTCCCTGCTGTCAAGAGCCGCACTCTAACTTTGATTTTGTCGGCAACATTTCTAGTTTCATCTGGTTATGCTTTGATTTATACTTGACCTTTGATTATATTAACTGTACTACATACCTATGCATATTTTCAAGCATCCTTCTATTTTAATTGTTATAGATTGTAACTTGTGTGCCGACATTACCAGACCAATTGATTATCATCACAAATAACAGCCCAACTCATGTAGATACGGAAATAAATTATTGTACAGTTATAAACTGAATTATCTGTCTAGTAGTTCTAGATCCACAATTGAAAATCACATTCCGTTTCATGAAAATCATCTGTCAATGGAAATATACACACCTACTATTGTTATGGGTATACTTTATAGCTCTTACTAGCTGACCTTTAGACACTTGCCCAGAAAAAATGTGCTAAATATATTATAGTAATTATATATTTCATAATAGTAGAGATATTATTATTACATTTAGTTTGTTTATTCTTAAGAGATTAAAAGTGTTTTCATCGCAAGCACTATATTTGCTTATCATGCACTCGTATTCGAGTTGTGTGTTCCTTTTACTAATAGCCGACCCATTTTTATAATTGGCATTGGGTAAATTGCCCATAGATAATTTCAATCACTAAATACCTACATTTATGCTAAGTACATAATAATAACCAGAAGGGCAAAAGATTGCAATTTGCCTTTCAAAACAAATCGAGTTTCTACTCCTTTGTCAACAGTTGTCAATTTATTATGTAGATTAGGCTTTTAATATTATTTATGACAGTTGATGCATATTCATAGGCATTGGACATTTTTTTGCTTTTCTATGCTAATGTGAACTCACCTGGCCATTAATATTTGCGTCTGTAATAAGATTTCCTAGAGCAAATGACATGGAATAGCCCGTGTAAATCCCCCAATTGTAAACGCCCAAAGCAGCACCCCGCAATTGTTCCGAGAAATAGTCGGCAATTAAACTCGTGGCAAAAGGTGTACACCCGGATTGACTGTTGATGAAAAATATTGTAAAATATCAAAAAATGATAACTCCGCAAAACAAAACATCTGTGAATCATTTCTGAGAAATTGGCGTTTTTATATTCTAATGCAAAAAATAAGACTAAACATTCATTAAAATATTCGTGTTTCAATTAAATAGTAAATTACTTACCCCAGACCAAGACCAAATCGTAGTAGTGCCAGTTGCCAATAATTGTTAACAAAGCCCATAAGAAGTGTGCAGAGAGACCAGAAAGCAACGCTGATTCCAAGAAGGACCTGAAAATGTAATATTTAAGAGTGGTAATCTGAAATTAATATTTAGCAGTTCATCCATTAGGATTAAATGCATCCAATCCATCAAATCTAAAGTGCTGTCAATAGAAAATAGTTAGTTAGGTTACAGTTTTTATCATTAAAATGTCAGACTCTAACTCTAACATTATTACGAGTCAAGGTGATCTTGTTAGACAAAAATCCCTTTTCTTTTGCCAAGTCTGATATTTATTGGCTCCTTGAACATGTAATGACATCTCAGCCACTCTTTGTTCTCAATATCTCAAGCGATACTCCTAAATAAATATAACATGCAAGACTTATTCAGATCATATATTCGTTGTTGGCATTTCAGAGCAGTTACACATTTTTAAAAGTGACTAACCTTCTCTCTATTTATACACCCACTCTTCTTATGTAATCATTCCCATGCGGGTTCAATCTTTATTACCTTGTTGACAATAAGGATGAAATGAATTCATCGACCATGCGACAATTACACATTCAACTACCTACCTGCGACTATTCTGTACAATTGTCAATTGACGATCCCTTTGCAAAACTAATCAGTCT
Source organism: Tomocerus maximus (assembly GCA_019776445.1). Classification (NCBI taxonomy): domain Eukaryota; kingdom Metazoa; phylum Arthropoda; class Collembola; order Entomobryomorpha; family Tomoceridae; genus Tomocerus; species Tomocerus maximus. The sequence goes on from JABASH010006526.1 coordinate 3,953, forward strand.
TACTATTAACTTACTTTAAACGAATCTTTAATTTAGACCAAAAAATTTATGTTTATACGACAGATAATGGGCAAATTAAATTAATTCATTTTCAGGGTTAGTATTGGATAAAGCACAATTAAACTCCCAATGAAGTCTCTTCCTAATAACTAAAGCGAGGTTAGTTTGAGTGCAGCAATTAATTATACGCTCATCAGCACAATACAAAAATGGCCTGTTAAGTAGTACGAAAAATTAGTAATAGCCGAGCTAAGTATTTGAGACAGAATTTTCGTACCCCAAAATTTATGTGAGATTTTAATTTCCGGAAAGATTTCCCCACCAACCACCAGAGATTAGTTTTAGTCTTATCCATAGACTTTTGATTCTTTTTCTTGTCCAGACTCTTGTCACTGGACTGTATACAGCACTACTTCAGAAAATACTCACAATGTAGAGAATTGTTATATATTCTCGATTTACAATTAGCAAATTGACTAGAAAATATTCAAAAACTCGTCACTAATGAAGTTTTCCTAAATGAATTTCAAATCAGGCGAGATCTATGAATGATCATTATTGTAATGACATGTTTTTCATTTTCAATCATTATCTAGGGAGATAGCACATTAAAATCGATAACAAATAAATGTTGAGAAGGTCTATTTAAGTTTGCGATGCAGATCCATGATTCATATTCATATTGAGTAGTAATCCTGATTTCCTTGGTTAACAAGATGTAAATCTCGTTCAAGTAGGAGTGGATAGATAAACGTAAGAATTAGATGGAACAATGAAATCAGTTCTCTACGTACGTATACGGACAAAACAATTTGTCAAGATATTTAATTAAGATGGACCTGCTTAAAATGCACTGATGCTGCCGATTTCCCTCTGCTAGAACGAAACTTGTTATGGAGTATAGCTATAGACATAGATAACAGAACAATTCTTGGATTTTGATTTATAGTAGGTTCCTATATACTAAATTATAACCAAGTTGGTTAACACTATCTGGGCTGGGCAGGACCAGGAAAATCCCTGAACATTAATTAACCAATTATTTATCAATATTATCATTTACTATAGATATCTGTTGTATAGGTAAATAAATAAAACTATTCTGTACATCTTAATCTTTATCTAGTAGAGAACAAAAGAAAAATCTAATATATTGGCACTATTTACTTAAACTGAGCTACTGGTATAAAAACAAACATTTTTTGCACTAACTGATTCTAGATTATATTCTGAGATATTATTCTAGAACTAGTTTAAGAAGGCTATTACTTACTGCAGGCCAAATAATGTTTTCAGGTTTACCATTCTGGTATACGATATATTTAAATTCTAATTTGACTCCACATTCCTTAGCATGTTTAAATCATAAAAATCTGTAGTTACAATTATAACAATATCACAGTAATAATTTTAGTTAAATCATCATTACACATTGAGATGACATGTAAATTGAAATTGAAAAAATATTTACGTTCTTGTTTACTCTTTCGCTGCCCTACCCATAGAAAATAAAAGCCAAACACAAGTTCTGACATTTACAGGTCCAGTCTAAAGTCTAAAATGTTAATCAATTTTTTTCTGCCAATGTTATATAGGATCGCTTGCCTTGACAGGATTTCATCTCTGTCCAATAGTACAAGTCAGTATATTAACTCTATCATTGAGGACGGTTAGGCAACTCCAGATTTAACTCTGCGCCTTCTTGACTTAGTATAGGTCTAAAAAACTGATTATCATGTCATAATTTCATAACATACCTTGCGATTGTATGCATCAGCAGCAATTCCTACAGGAATTCCAGCGAATGTGTAAATCAAAATGAAAATTGGTCCAGCCAAAATCTGGTAGTCAAAGCCTTGTCCAGTAAAATCCCATTTGCAACCATAAGTTCCATTTTCGCTGATATCTTCACACCTAGAAACATTCAATTACTTTTTTATACTAAACATTTCGGAAAAATTTAAAAACTACCTAGCAATTTAAAAAAAATCATACATTAAAACAGTTCCATAACTAATCGAAAGAAAGTAGTCATTTTAATAAATTAGACATTTTTACTCATCGAGTCTTGTATTTAATGTAGGTACCAAACCAAATGTGTGTTTCGTACCAATAATCTGTACATAGATAGCAAAACCATTAACAATTGCAAAATAATTACATGATAACTTTTCAATAAAAACAGGAGTTATTTGCATTTATGCTGTGAATTATTTATTCGCATGCAAACTTATTTCCCCATTAAAAAATCTGATGCCCAAAATAAATGATATTTTATCAAGCTATATTGTACAAGCGTAAAAATGCATGAATATTTTCCATAATTATGACAAACACTAACATTGTCTAATACAATATTTAGTTTTACGACAGAAAAATACGTAATAATTATAACTCAAAAGCTGTATCTTTATAAGGGATGTAATTAATGTATGCAAAAGACTTGTCAAGCAAAATAAACTTACTGATCTTGAATATTGCTGTTGATACAAGCCGTTTTGTTGAGGAATGAGGTAATAGATTCATTGCGCATACATCCTCTGTCTCCATAGTGGATTTCCTGCAAGAATCAGAAAATGCTGAAATATTAAAGTGTCCTTAAAATATGAAACCTGAAGACCCTAGGGCAGGTTAGGCTTGAAAAGGTGTTTATTTATTCCTAATTTATGTCTAATTTTACCTTAAAATTTGGGTACACTGTTAACATTTCATGTTTCTGCATTATTATATTATTTTATGCAAAAATGTCTTAGAAATTAGCATTAAAGGACTGTCTACGTAAAAGGAGATGAGGAGGGCAAGAAAAAAGAGTAAAGCAATGATAATTTGGTCTCATCATCTTATCATGATGACACGACACTAGAGAACGCACTTCTAGAAATGCGGAAAACCTTGGGGGATGAATCCCGAGGGTAAATATGCATATAAGAAATGCTTAAAATATATCTTTATACCTCTCTAATGTGTAAACAATATTTTAATACTTAAGTTAATATTAGCATTAACCTTAACTTTGGTTATTCCATATTTTGTTTATGTCTCTATTGACTTTAGCCTTATCTTTATATTTTAGACATCATTTGGCATGTCAATGCAATTGTGCAATGCACGATTTCCCATTATTTTAAAAGGACAAAGTTGAATATGACTTTTTGTTTTACTTGACCTAACTGCTAAATCAAATTGCAATTTATTTTGCCTTAACTATCCTGTCATCCAGCCACGAATAACTAAGGACATAATTGGGGAGGAACATTGAGAAAACTAAATTATTAATATTGATTTGCATATGGACCTGGTCACACAACGCCAGGATTCATATTTTACCAATTGACATATAGTCACTCATTTTTGCCAAAACTTATTAGCAAAAAATGTTTAAAATAACAAATTATTATTTAATTATAGTGGATGAAATTAATATATTCAAGGTTTTGACAGAATAGCTAAAGATTCGTAAGGAATCGTTTATTAGATATTCCTGGAAGTTTTTTGGGCTTGAATTTTAAGCGAAACCCTTCATTAACTATAATTCATTTAAAGGCTAATGATGTGTATTTGTCTCTAGTCTCTACACACTACACACAAATGTAAAAGTACCTGACATAAAATTTTCAATTAATGTACTTGATTCGGAATATTAAGAATTGCATTTGTACTTGTGTGCATTCATGTACTTACTAATGCCAAATAATGCATAATTAAATTCACAAACTTTGTAAGGTAAGATTTGTCTCATCGTACTGACAATGACAAGAGAACACAAAAATCATCCAAACATTTTTTACATATTTAAGTAGCCAGTAATCTTAAATTATCTTTTCATAAGTCCTATACATAGCAGATTATGTAAGATCATTCTAGTAATGCTCATCTACACAAAGGTGGAAGGATGAATGACACACTTTTTGTTAGTTTTCATAGGCAAAACAACTTTTTAGCTAGGTACAAACGAAAATTCATCATTATTTAATTCCCTGTCTAAGTAAATGCTAGTTCACTATGCAAAATAGCAAGTTCCCAATCCTTTACTACACAAAAAGCCAAGGCTGTCCACTTTTCTTTTTCTGCAATTTCGTTTTCTGATTTTAAATGGTCCTTCTTCCTACACTCAATTCTTGTTATTAATAATTTAGTTTTTTATCTATTAACTATTTTTTGTCACACAACTAGCTTATAATTATCAAAACAAACAACATTTACACTTTGGGGTCTACATAGTACATGATATTTAATTTATGAATGGGAATATCAATTTTTCATTCTCTAGTTTCTAGACACAGAAACCTCCAGATGCGAAAGTACAGCTTAAAGATTTAAAACTTTGCTAAGCATTAATAATCCAGGGTAGTTTTCAGAAATGTGTGTAGTAAATATTAGCATAAATGTCTATAAGATTTAAAATGGCCTAAATCGAGAAAATGTAGGATTAAATAAACAGAAATGTGTCAATTAAAACTGTCTTTGGAATATGCATGACAAATGCGAAAGAATACAATGTAGAATTACTGTGATAGCATGTCGAACATTTACAGGCACTGAAATGACGTGAGTTAACTTCCTAATCTGCGTATGTCTGTACTAGTAAGCAATTAGTTCATGATAGGTCGCCGTCAACGGTAAATAAACATCAACTTATACAGACGCAATTATCATTTCGCACTAAGATAATGCACATACACAACGCATTCAGCATACACGAATATTGGCTAAATGCACGCAGTTAAAGTATTTGGGTTATTTCATGTGTCTTTAGTGTATATCATGTTGATGAGGATGTCTAGCCTACTTATCTAATGGATATTATGTATATACAAGTCATAAACAAAAACTACATTAGATGATTAATTTGCACGCGTGATGATGTCTGTGTATACGTGATGCAAGAAATGCAATTGTAGACCCAATTGGTAAGGAACACAATTACACGAAACCTTATTATTATAATCTTATATACTTCTATGCTGCATGCAACAAGGGAATTCACTATAAACATTAATTTTGTGTACAGAACGTTGATATAGCTGACAAGTGAGTGCATAGATTGAGAGAACATGATCTGATGGCAAATCACGTTAATAGCTTCACACAAATCAGTCTTTGTGCATTTGGGTATGCTTCCTTTTCTCTCATTTGCATAAAATTAGCATAAATCACTATTTACAGAACTTGTATACACATTCTCAGTCTTCAAGTACATATCTTATCCCAAATGTCCATTCATTTAATACACGTCCACTAAAAGCGTGTGCTTATTTAACACAATTTGTTTAAGGTGATTGATAACATCTTTTTCTTATAACTGTTCTAGACCAAACAGTTTATAGACCTTTATATTAATATTTATCAGATCAAAACTTGCCCAAGTTCACTTTCCTTCGTTCTAAAGGTTGTGGCCTGACTACACAGGTTGAGTTGTTGACTCAGTTGAATAATCAGTCAATTTTATTGTATACTAAACGCGTGCATAAATAAGACATGCAAAAAACTTCAGAATTATCATAGCTTTGAAAATATAATATTTTACAATTTAGAATTCAAATAACTCAACGTGTGTAAAGTAGTATAGAATTAGGACGTAATGTAGTCATAAGCAGTCACTGTACAATAATTTAGTTCGTATAGACAGATCAAATGCCATAAAAATACTGTTATTAAATAGCTACTTATCTTAGCAAAATATTGAGATATTTTATGTCTATACTTTGCACATTATTATTCGCATATGTGGAAAGGACAAAATAAAGGGAAACAGTTCAATGCAAATTCTCAATGCTGCAGCATTTCAATAAATACATACTTAGCCCATGTTTGCAGTTTTAAATGCAATTAATCAAACTTCATACCTTTCTCATGGCATTCAATAGTACTGGCTATACTTGATGTTTTGGCAATATAAAAATACCTTCACTGGACATTCTTCCTTTAAATTTATTGTTTTATCTTTGCATTATAATTTTATAAACAAGAAAGTAACAAATGCAAAAATATTTACAATTTACATAGAGATTTTTGGCCCGAGGAGAAACGAGTCCTTGATTGAATGAAAGATTGGCTAGTTTTCGTTATTTAAAAATAAATGGCTAATCCATTTCCCTTTAGTGTATACTTACAAAAATAAATACTGTCTGATACTATGCTCAATTTTATTAAAGTTATTGATATTGTCATTACTAGTAAGCATTCTAGGCCCTAGTCAGTAATATTCATTTATTGCATTATTTTCCCCCATTTTCAACATTTTTATGTAGATCTATATTTTTGTGTGCTTATAGTGATGATATACTTTGTTATCTTTACCTTCTTCAACATTTATCGATTCAAGGCATGAAGGTTATGATTTCATTTAATTAGTGGAGTATTCACGCTAAGTTTCTTAAAAGATATGGGACTCGACTACGTGTGTCTATTTCTACTATTTTCCCACAGTTGGGTTTTTAATTAGTAGCTATTCGACAAAGTACACGTTCAAGAATAATTATTGAGGTAATAACACTTTTATAACATTCACTTTTAATTGTAATTAAACTGATTATGGTCAGATAACAGAGATTCTTA
>JABASH010006527.1:0-10507 GCA_019776445.1 Tomocerus maximus
ACAAGTATCATGAAAATTGGATGTTTTTGATTAGTTATTTCCGCTAACGAACAAGTTCCGAGCCCTGAAATATCTGAACAACAGCCATTGGCGAAAAATATTATTTATTGCGCTATCTAATTGTAATTAAATGTAATTTCTTCGATTCTTTTTTTTAAAGAATCGAAGCTACCTTATAATATTTACATTTATAATCATGCAGTAAGCATTGTATGATGTATTTAGTGTTAGTATCACATAATTTTACTTATTTTACAGTGATACAAGTCTCAACACAACACTAGCACAAAACACACCAAAATATGTAAGTATAGGTATTAAAAACGAATTATATTATTAATTTCAATTCTGAATTAAACTACAATATTTTGTTAATTTTTTGAGGAGAAATCCTGTATGTATACTTTTATACGTCCATGTTTCAATTCAATATGGGATTTAATGGGATAATCCATGTCATAAAGATATTTTCCATTTGCTAATTCGTAAATTGCCCAGCAAATTAAGGTTGATAATGAGTAATCCACAAGGAACTAGAGCAATAAACTAAATAACACGATAACAGTATTTAAATTAATTATGACATTGCTACTTCAAAACACTTTAATTACGGGTATTAGTGTAGTATACGGTATATCTGTAAACTCTAAATTGTGCAATTTAATGAGAGATAAATAGTACCTCGCTTCTAGAGAAATATTAAAGCTTCCTGGATTTTAAGGATGTTCTATAATTTTAAATCATGAAACTATGGAATGATCGTCCATCAAACTTTAAAACATCCATTTATTATCATAAACAATATACTTAATAGTAACGATTTACTCAACATAGGATATGTGTCGGTAGTCGGTATAATCATAGTCTGTAGGTAACTCATTAAACTTGTCGGAGATAATATTTCCTCAATAGTGGAATAAATAACAATGCATTTTATCACTTGAGACAATACCGTAGTATGTACAGATAGTATGTAGTATGAAAGCTAGAAAGCACTACTACTATATATTGATAAGATCTTCCTGATCACAGCTATCTGTCTTTGCGATGTTCAAATATATTGGAAATAAATGGTTCAGCAGCTAAATTCGGGTATCTTTTGACAATCAGTTTCTTCAAAAATTGTTTCCACCGGGGATAGTTTTTAGCTATGTGTTTGATATCACTTTGGTGCATCGAGATGACTTCAACGTATCCCTCCGCCCGATACGATTTATTGTAACTGACATTCCTAAACAAAGCAGGAACTTTACCAAAAGCAGTGTTAGGTCCATATTTTTTAAGAAATATCGGTTGGCCAGTTATTTTGTCGATTCTGTAAGATGAGACTTGTCCTTTAAAAACCACGAAAAGATGTCCATCCAAACTTCCCTGACGTTTTATGGTATTTCCGGGGAGGAAAATATCATGAGATAAGCGAGCACAAATATTACGCAACAGACTAGTATCTTTTTCAATTCCAAAGAATAAACACTGAAACGAGCGAAATTGTTTATTTATTATTCTGATCTAAAGTGCAGTGATGTATCTAATAGCAAGCAAAGCCCTTCAATAAATCTAAGTTTTATTGTCATACAGTCTTCAACAATAAGATACAAGTCTTACTGTTCTACCCACAACCCACAAGAGATATAAATAGCTCATCTCTGTCATCGTGTCATCGCACTTTCACACATACATCATGGTGTACAAGATATGGATATTTTTGTGTTATACAAATTCTTGTGGAAAATGGAAAACTGATGAGAACAAAAAAATGTTACCTTCTGAACACACTTATAGTAAATGGCTGTGCACACTTCGTATTGCAATGATAGTGGAAGCACTGAAATAGCTTCTGTGTAAGATACTCCTCTAGCATTGTGCCATTTAATGGAGTAATAGGTCATAAGTAAATTCTTATAATCGCTTGAAAGGCCAATTCCTCCTAAATGGTTCTATAGACATGAAAGCCATAAAGCCAAGTAGTATCAATGATATCGACTCTTCAAGTCCATATTTATGTGGGCTGACAGTATCTAGTATTGACTTACGCAAAAGATGTCTGCATAGTAAAAGAATTCTCGTCTGGCTTGATTCCAGGATTGGAGACCAGTGCTCACGTTGCCTAATAGTATACACATCCCGAATGCACAAAATAGAAAGCAGAAAATGGCAACTTCAATTTCCTCAAAGTTATTTGGAGTTATGTCACCAAATCCTGTAGTGGTTAAGGTGGTCATCACCCAGTAAAATGAACGTATATACCACATGCTAGCTACATCACTCATCTCTTCCCCCTTACGCTTCTTATGCTCATATTTAACTAAAAATAAATAGAAAAAATATATTATATTTGTTCCGGAAATTTTTAGTCTTTTTGGTTTGCCGAAGTATTCTACTGTTAATGACTAGTAATGAATATGTTAAAGTGTAAAATCTTTGAAATAGAAAATGTTTATTAGTTTTCTATTACCTTGTTCGACCCAACTATCTATTTTGCATTTATCCTTCATATCTATTGTTGATGTGCATGCTACCGCGTAAAATGCACAGGCCAAGATATGGGATACAATGAAAAAAGCTGAGCCCGATATAGATATTTTAAATCTGAGATCAGACACTTCAAGATCGTGACGTGCGGTCCAAAGATAATGAAAATATCGAGGCTAGAATATAATGTTCATGATTATCATAATTATTTGCACTTTCGAATACGAAAAATATGCGTATTTGTTTGTATCAAAAGAGTTATCAGATAATCTTCAAAAAATGCCAAACATAAATGGTATTTTACCAGACGCAAAAATCTTATGAGGAGCCAATTTGTATTTGGTCCACCAAAATATTCCACGGGAAGGGATGATAGGAAATCCAGTAAAAATAATTGTGGACTGAGTAAATAGCTGAAATTTTAAAACCACACCTCTAAGCATTATTGCCATTTTATACACAGCATTTTTATTATTGTGTGCAAAGATTGAAGTGCTAATAGTGCTACTTAATACACACGTGGATTAAAAAATGTATACTATTGTTCACAAACTTTGCGATGACCCGTGAGTACTTTACACAGAATAGCCCACGTTCCAATTCAATTGCAGTAAAGAAATTTGTAATTATGTGGACGAGGAAGATTTTTTCAAAAATGCTGGTGCAAGAAATTACAGTGTCAGTAATTGCATCAGGAGCACCACTACGATTACGGTGAAAGATAACCTTGTACGATTCCAATATGGGGGACATTAGTCTTACTGCTATAACTATTGCCGAAAATATTTTCATACATAGACACATTGGGTGAATCATATATCTGGAATAGCAATGAATAAAAGATTAACAATCTTGGGACTGTAAGACAATTTAGAATACTGTAAGTATAATATGGCTATGAGATAGTCATTACTATGTGCAAGGGAATAAAGAAAAGTAATTTGAAGACAATTAACTAACCTTCCTGTGAAATACAAAAACTGAGATTTTGGTAAATCGCTACCCTTGCTTACACCAATAATATTCGAGACAATTGAGACAAAGGGCTTTTTCGCTGCAGTGAACGATGCTTCGTTTTCTTTAAAGACTAATTGTACTTCGTTCTCTCTGACATGCTGGCGTATTGTTTTTGTAAACATTTCTTTATCTTTACAGTATTTCTCGTAGTCTTCTAGTTGTTTGGCTTTGTACTTCATTTCAACGTATTCAATTCCTTCTTCGGTCAAGGCAGATACCACATTTGCTTTTAGCTCGGGATATAATTGTAATAAGTTTGCAAAATCATCGGCCGAAATAACATATGCTTCAACATTATTCGCTGCAAATGCTGAGTAATGTTTTGGAACTCCGTAAATTAAAGAAAGTTCGCCAAACATTCTGTAAAATGTGAATTTTCTATACTTGGTATACCTTCTTAAAAGTAGCAACACACCATTTATCAAGTTGAATGTGATGATTGTCCACAAATCAATAATTGCTTACTCTCCTCTTGTCAAGGTACATTTCCAGCGTAAATCTCGGTCTGTAATAAAAACGTCACCATCCACTACCACATATAGCCCATATTCCATATTGCCAAATCGAGCCATTCGTTGACCAGAAGTAAACGATTCTTGCCTCATAACCTTGCTCATGGCTCTTATGCAATTATTGCCAAAGTCTTGAAACAGTGGTACCTATTAATAAGCATCACCAGATTATGACTTACTTTGCTCACACATTTTTCAATTCCTTCCAACAACCATAGTTTAGCTGATCAAAAAGATATTTGCATCGACTCCTTAAAAGCTCCTCAATTAGAACTTTCCAAAGATGATAATATTATTACAATTTTTACTGACCGAACTGAAACTAAAAGCTCGAAATATTTTTTGGCACGATGATACAAATACTATAAATCCATTTTTCGTGATTTCTTAACTGATTTTCATTAATATTCAATTTTTTCTCACCAACATAAAGCTACTTGTAGTTTAATAAAATTGAATTTTACCCTTTCAAATATTTCTCCGACAAATTCCTGCAACAAGTCTCCTTCCAATATAGGGTGAAGATTTTTGAATAACTGTATAAAGTTAATTCAATAATCATTAAATCATCCATCTATAGAGTGTACTGATTAAGAAAGTTTTGTCCGTACGTTTCAGTAAATGAATAAATATTAGTATGTACTAATTTATGCTTTCTAATAATTGGGGAAATAAATAATTTATATCTTCACTAAAGATTTTAAAAAATTTGCCAATGTTATTTGCAAAATAATGTTTACTTCTCTTGGTTGTACTCCTCTAGTCACTGCCCAAGTGTGCCGGAAATGACGCCTTATATTCCTTCATTCAAACAAATATTATTTTTATTTCAATATCTGGTTTAACAAGTAAATGTTATTCCAACTCAATCTCTTTCTTACTCGCTCAGTCTTTTATGGACATCTTCCCTCTTCAAAATAACCATCAGTCGATTTCTTTGTTCTCTAAAAATATGCCTGTCCTCGTTACTATCGACCATGGAAGCAGACAAGTCAGCAATCATAAGTTGATACAATGCAGTTCCTATTTAAAACATAAAAATAAAAAATTACCTCCTTTGACCTTTAAGGATTGTCCACAACAGTTTCACATCCTTCAAGACATGCCCAAAACTTTTTTATTTAGTCGAATGACCCAAAAGTGACTATGTACAGTGTTTTTTCTGTTCTAATGCTAACCACATATAAAACTTTTCCCAGCTTTCACCATACCAAAATTTCGTTCCCGTTGATTAACATCCAGGTGAAAGTACAGGCGAAAGGGAGGTTAAAGATTTATATGGACCATAAGGGAAAGTGCTATCTGTCTGTCAAAAGAACTCTAGTGTCATAAGTTAATAAATAGGCCGTTGATTATTCTAAACCCTATACTAACTAACGAATCACCCCCTCGTTGGCATACGCTTTTTGGCATAAATTTTTGAAAAAAAGACTTTTTGGCATAGTCTTTTTGGCATAACTTATTGGCATAAAATTTAATAAAAACATAAAATTCAAATTAGTCAAAACACGAGTTATCTGGTGCATAAAAGAAGTTATAACTTATCTACTATAGATATAGTATACATCCATTCTGAATAGCTCATTTTTGAACGATTTTTACCAATTTTTGTCAGAACACGGTACACTAGTACATTTTTTTAAAAGTTTTTGGCTTTTAAAAACATTCTAGCGATACGCTTTTACAAAATGCACACAGTTGTAACCGTGCGACCGTTAAGGGGTGGGTCAGTGTGTTGCCTCTTTTAACGAACCTAACCTAATAAAAATATACATGTATCCTGTTATCAAAACCTTAGTAACGGTTACAACTATATGCATTTTGTAAAACCCGCTAGAGTATCGAATACTAGGAAAAGCTTATGCCAAAAAGCGTATGCCAAAAAGGTGACGATTTTTTATGCCAAAAAGGGGGTCCATTATTTTATGCCAAAAAGCGTATGCCAACGAGACACATTACCTAACTAACATGCGCAGTACTTACAATTTTCACAGAAGGTGCGGGATTTATTGTACCTACTTATTATGACTGTATAGAATCAATAATGCATCAGTCACTAATTAAATTCACTTTACCTGTCACTACTAAAAACATCAAAAATGGAAGTTCCTGAGGTTTTGTAGTAAAGATATCGCCGTATCCAATCACCAAGATGACTTGGGAGACATAATAATACCCAAGTAGAAGCCGCTCTCCTAAAATCTCTCTTCCAGCTTCAAATCCTTTATAATCCGGAACTGTCAGCTTCAGATGTTCGAAAGCTTTAAAAAGAAGAAAATTAATTTCATTGTATCTGTATAGAAGACCCTACTAATTTTGGACGTTGGAGATGCTCTATTGATAGATACAAACATTGTGACTTAATAGTAATCCACGATTCGATGGTGCATGCTGGTAACTTATATTCATCCCCTTCTCTCCAGTTCAATATCATGCTGGGGCAAGCTGTGGTCACAGCAATCATTGTCAAAATCGCAGTAAAGATAAGATATACTGTACCGTAGAGCCCAATCCTAAAAGAGTATTCATCCCATTTCAACATAAAATATATTTTGATAATACTTATACTGTAATTAAGGTCATGTTTAACTATTTTTTAAGCATATAGTATGCATAGTATATCATGTAAAGTATTTACTCGTGTAAATTATTCAAAATTAAAAATGTAAAAGCTTACATTACAATGATTCTGTTGTCAATGTCAAATGTATTATATAAAATCGAGAATACTTCAGGCAATTTGTAAAATCGGCCAAATCTTCCCCATCGAAGCAATGAATACCAGCGGTAGCCGCTGCCATAGCCGAATAAATCCGTTGTTCCATACATGTACACAATTAGTTCTGCCGGACAAAGTAAGCATAAGTCGAAGAAAAAGTTTCCGTGATAGACACTCTTGAGAAATGTCCTTATTGGGTGGTAATAGAGCGTCCCATCCAAATCATAATAAGCCCAATGAAGCTTCACGTATCTTTTGATTCACACAAAGCCAAAAGTCATCATTCATCATTTGCAATTGTGTAATTTTTAAAACTGTCAATACACAACTTTTTTTGCTTATTTATTCCAAGTTCAATGCCAATGAATCACAGTCAGTCAATAGTTACTAGGTGCTCAATTATACTCATAATTGACAGCATAAGTCACATAAGTCAGTTATTTTAGGATTGATTAAATATTAATCCTCTACAGCTGAATACCACACACACACTCCGTCGCTGACGCCACAATAGTTAATCCTATTACTTAAAATTATCATTGTTATTCGATAATTTTCCTTGGAAGCTTTAAAAAATGGATAGTAATAGCTCAGTATAAACTGAAAATTGTCATTTGAAAACATTTCCAATGATAGACAACACGTAAAATACTCAATAACAGTGATTACGCAAAAAATACGGCAAAAATCCCGGGAACTCATACGTACATGTCTAATGAATTGACAATGTCGATAAGTATCTGAATCACTCTTAGCCAAGGTGGCCTGTAATCCATAATTGTTTCCAATAGCAGAGTAAACAACAGCATCATGCAATTTGCACCTTGTAGAATCACCCAACATGTTGCAAATATTCCAGATGGATGAATCGTAAATGGTAGCATAAATAGTCTACAAAGTTATTAAAATTTCAATTTGATGCTCTATACCAAAAAGTATAAAATTTTACACATAATTAACAGTATACACACTGCATTTAAGTAAATTATTGGAATATTTATTTACTTGATTAAATTCCCATATTTTGTTATTCGAAAAGGTTCGTCATATTCTTCGACAGTTGTTCGGAAAGTAGTTCCAGCATAATCCATTTCCCTTTTAGGGTATTCGATCCAAGAGGGTTGCGAAAGAGGCGTCTCAATATACCGATTGTCTTTGAAATATTTTTTACTCGACAACATTTTTACGAGACGCTCCTCTTCTTGCTGTGTTTATGGTTATAAAATGACTTACATTTTCATTTATAATACGTAACTAGAAGAGTACAAACATTGAAGATAAATCAAAAATAAAGAGAAATAACTGCGCTAAATTCGCTTACACAAGATTGTGTCATGAAATCCGTAAAGAATTTCTCTTCCGAAAGTAAGTCATTAACCATTTTGAAGTCAATTGCGAGTAAAATGACGTGTCCTACTGTTCGGACAGTGTATTGGCAAGGTTCTCCATATAGCACATCTCGAATGCCAATATACCCCGTTGACTCTAAAATAGACGTAGGAACTTCGTCTTCGGGATGCGTATACAGCTGCGTCATTTTAAATACGCGGATATATTATTTAACAGCTTGCATCGATTAAAACGCAATAATACAGTGTAAACTATAAGCACGCAGTAAACTGTTGCAGATAAGAAGGCAAATTGTTTATTTAACTAACATAACATTATAATATAATGAGGTAAACAAGCATAAAGCTTACAGCAACCGATCCTTTGAAAATTATGTACATCTCTCGCCTGACCTCCCCAGCATCCATAAAAGTTATTGACGGTGGAAGCAGATATCGTTTCATCAGTTTGCCTGCTCTAATTATAATCTCGGGATTACATTTCTATAATCAAAATATTTATAAGGTCAATTACTGAGAATGGTTTTTTACAATCGGAATTCCAATGCCAATGCACAGTTAAATCTAAACCATACCAGATAAAGGAACGTGAATGAATGCGTATATGATAATGCAAATCATAAACCAACCTTAATATTATTATGTCTGTTATGCAGCATTTTCTAGGTGTGTTTATAGTTTATACTGGATTTATAGGAATGTGTATATTTTAAAATGATGTTGGAGTAATTTGTTATTTTACCGAGAAAATTGTGACTCCTTCTAAAAATGGTAAATACTCCGTGTATATAGCGTCATCGATAAATTGCTTTGGAGCATCAAACATTAAATGATTGACTGGAATATCATTAGGAAGTGCTACTTCATATCGGAGTTGATGCTGAAGTCTGTAATGCTCCAGCTGAATTAGAAATAATAGAAAATGAGTCTAAAATAAAGTCTATATAATAACTGTCACAAAAGAGTAAATTGATATTCTTAATTCTTGTACCACTCTTTCTTGAATTGGTTCTCCCAAGCCATGTCGGTGCATGAAATTCTTCATTGCGACAATTTTTTGATGAAAAATTAATCTGAAACAACAAATAGCAAGTGCATTCCTATGAGAATGTATGTGTCATGTGAATGTGTCGATTCAAAACATTTTTGTTTTTAGGATGCGATAAAGTCTGTTCCTTCTATCGACAATTTTGGCTTACCGAGGCCTAATCCGAGCGGTGAGAGCAGATGTAATGCCTGCCATTATATACATGGTGAAGAACACACCAATTATTATGATCATGATAGTCCATACCATTTCAAGTGATGTCTGTGGAGTATAATCTCCGAAACCAACACTGGTTAATGTTACTGCAGCAAAGTAATAAGATATAGTATACTGGTTATTATTTTTGACTAAATTTGCAGATACATCGCTGCCACTTTTCTCGAAATTCATATCCATCCAGTTGATTTGTCTGCATTTTTTACCCCACCTGTTGAACCAATACACGCTTTGTCTTACTTACATTATAGTTAGTGTTGCTCTGTTCAGTTAGAACTAGAACTATTTTTAGGTCTACATATGGGCCTATACAGGGGCCCAATGAATCATGACCATTACAAAATGGGGATCAATAAGAACATTTAAGAAATATTTAAGAAATCATTCACCCATTGGGACATGCCAGGAAAAATAATGCACAAGCAGCCCATTGTATGCAAATCGGAAATGTAATGATAGCTTTAAAACATCTCATTAAAACGACATCGGTGCCCGGTCTGTTATCCAAGTACTTAAAATAGCGAAAGATCTGGAAAAACATAAAATGGGTATCAGTCAGTAGTATTCAGTATGTGAAACGATAATGTTGATTTGATAATTGGATAGGGCCATAGGGTATAATAGCAATTTTATTAAAGATCATCAATTGAATGTTAAACTTAATTCTGCATAGAAAATATGAAAGTACCTTCCAAACTTTGCAAACCGATCTGAGTACAACTGGAATCCACGGAGAGGACAGATTAAAGTTACTACCGACTGCATAAACCGTGAATTCATCCAGAATTGAAAAGATGTACAAATATTCAAATGGGATAAAGGAAATTACATCCAAGTAGAAGGTAACCTCGCCCTTTCCGGTACGAAATCCATCCACCAATTGATAATATATACCTACATGTTATAAATATTATTATTATGTATTTATATAAAAAAACATTTTTATTTTATACCCCGATCCCGCCCCCTGACTTACACTGAATTGGACTCAATAAGTTCTATTAAAAATATGTCTATCAACCCTTAGCGAACTACGAAGTATTTCATGCGAGCATTATAGGACCAATTTGCAGTGTTTGACTAGCCACTGGCTGGTGGCTATAATGGTAGTGGTTTAAATGGCCTAGTGGCTGGCTAAAATGTTTGTTGGCCAGTGGCTTAAATGGCCTTTAAT
>JABASH010006528.1:0-10507 GCA_019776445.1 Tomocerus maximus
AGAACTTTTTGAGATTTTGAAACAAATGCAGAAAATGGCAGAAGTGTATTTTGATAGTCATCTGAGATTTCCAAAACGTATGCACCAAAGCCTTAAGAAAATGATTACGCTTTGATGCCGACCGTTTGATGCTTCGACTATACTACTGTCATACTAGAAACTGCATGTTCTTTTTACAGCTCTTTTTTAGTTAGTCTAATATCTCCTCCGAGATTACTATAGACATAGAAAGTTTCTCAGCTAAGAAATTCAATAACTAAGATAAAAATTGGAAATGTTAGACCTGTTAAAAGCTAAGGAGGATTCCAGCTTTCCAGGCATATCAACCTCAAGTCTCTATATCTAGTAATATCGGAGGAGATATTATAGACTTTAACTAAAAATGAAAATTAAAGGCAATTATTGAATGAAATGAATTCTATGAATGTGTAAAAATATTAATGAATTCTCTTTCTATAAGAAATCATAATTTCCACACAACTGACAGATCTATCTAGTTTTTTTTAGCTTTTCATTTATATTTTTATATTGTATTCGAGTATTTTATTCATTCATTTATTATATGTAAACATTTTAACAAAAATGGTCCCGAATACGACAAACGGCTTCAATTGTCTCTGGTATTGATTTTGCTATTTGACCTTCTTGAGAACTTGTCGAGTCAAAACATAGAATTTGATGCGATGTTTCTAATAAATGGAGCACTTCAGTTAGTCGTTCTAAAAGTTGGTCTTTAGTTATTTTCTTGGACTGGAATTCCTCTTGAGCGAGCATATAAATGGGAGCATGAAGTTCGTAGAGTGTCAGGCCTGAAAATTTGTAATAATTTTTTTTAGCGATTTTAGTTAGTCATAATACGGATAATACTAATTTTTAGAATTCTTCAGTTTTTTTAGCAATAAACTACCTCTGATACGAGATAGACCAGGCTCTATTGTATCTATCACACCTAGCAGTCTTCTGCATAAATCTTCTTTTCTTTTCAATAACTCTGGTGATAATTCAGTCAACATCCATCCATTAGTTCGACCATAAACTTGGGATAAAGTATGAATAATATGTATGATCAAAAAATGATTCGGGTGCAGAACTTTTCCGCTATTATTTTCCAAAATTTCTTCAAAAAGCGGAATTAACTGAGCCACTTTTCCATTTTTCCTTGCTTCTAAAATACATTGTCTTACTTTATCAACGGCTTCTTCAATTTGGCCAATTGATAGAGTATGATGACATTCGGTGCAGCTCCATTTCGAGGTAGGCTGCAAGGGTACATTAGGTATGAGATACCCTGGGCAATCACTCATAAGTGTGCACTTGATTCCCGAGAAATATGTCCCCAATTCTGTTGGGTCAGCACATCTTTTGCATGTACAGTCAAAGAATTTTGACTCTTTTATGTATTTTCGACGGTCAAGGGTACCATCCAAAGTGTGGGTATAAGTTGTGGTAATTAGCTCTCCTTTTTTAATTGGTATTGTCACACGTACGATCATTCTGTAATCATCTGTAATTGAGTGATGTGTATTTGAAATACATTCGTGTGCCATTAATGCCACATCTGGAAACAACCCACAAATTCTGGAAAATTATAAATACATTATGTTATCAATGAAAAATAATCTTAATATTTTTAACCTTCGGAAAACTACATTATGTGATTCGTGATTCAAATTTTCATGTATATTGATTTTTAATTGGCATTATATATTATTACTACATAAATGCTAAAAATAAATGCAATACTATTGTAGGTACTCAAGGCATAAAATGTATTAAGTCAAACTCTCACTCGATTCCTTCAGATCTAATTTCAAAAGCGTTGACATCAGCATATCCCAAAACTGTATGAATTGCCATTTCATCAAATTCCTCCATTTTATACACTTCTCGAAGTAATTTCACAGTATTGATTTCATTTCTATGCCATAAATCAGTTAATTGTTTGCGAATTTCGTTGTGAGGTTCCATTGTTTTGAGCCTTTCCCATCGTTTCGGATCGTTTTCTTTTAACATCAAGCAACGGACTGTAAGAATGCATTCATAAGCGGGATGAATATCATTAAAATTTGATATTTTAATCTTGTGGCTGTTTTTTCGGAATATTTTGCATTCATTGTGCGAATGAATATCAATCTGAAAAAGCAAATAAGAGCAATCTGCTAAAATCTGCTTTAGTAGCAGTAGCAATTATATATATATTTCCATTTTTAAAAAATTCATGAACAAACACGTAGTACGTATACACATTAAGGGAGATTGTAAATCATTTGAAAACGAATCATGCATTCATGCAAAAATCCCTCGCTTCCAAATATGGCATAATTTTTGTTCCGAATTTCGGTGTGATCAAAGATGTAGTGCTATGAAGCTATAAGTATGAAGATTTTTGCTAATATATTTACGGAGAAAAAGTCATATAGTTTTATTCTGCATAAAAATAAATAGAGATTACCTTCTCACAAATTTTGTTACACATTGGGAAAAAGCACTGTGAACACCTGTATGATCCGTCTACTTTTTTGTGGCAACCTAGACAAATAGGTCGAGTATTTTGTTTGGGACCGACAGTGATGGCTGGTTCGTTCATTATTATCGTGCCTGACGGGATATCTCGAGCCGCAACAATGTAACGACCGTAAATTTCGTTTCTCTTGACTAGAAATGGTCTGCATAGGTTTCGATGTTCCTTCCAATCCTGTTTCTGATGTTCAACCGAACAATACGAAACGATACGACAAGCAGAACATAATTTCGAAGACGATTTATTGCAAATAGGACATGAGTTGCAAATAGATTCCATTTCAAATGTTTTCTACTTTGAACAGAAACAATTAAGAATTTGTTTGATGATTTATTGTTTTTATTCGCAGTAAATCACCAGAGTTGACCACAGACAGGACAGAGATGTCAATAACGACTTTAATTCAATGGATCCTATTTTCGTAAGCTAAATATGAACTTCACTATCCTAGAAACTCCAGATACAATCCTGAAAACCGGCAATACGGGCATGCAAATATCTGTAATTTCAATTCTCTGTGCTGCTGCTGTTGTGTGATGCAAATAGTGTCATATATGTATAGTACTGATGAGTGCAAAAAAGTATATGATAGTGGCACACTTGCACATTTTTTCTCTGAACCGAACCCTGTCATCCAAAAAGTTTTAGCTAACCGAATTGGTCCACCCAAATTTGATTGAACACCTGAACCAGTCCACCGAAGAAAATTAGCTAACCAAACCGGCTCTCCCCAGAAATATTTGCTAAAGATTTGGAAATAAATGGCAATTTTAGCGAAACAAAACCAACCGGGCATAAAGAAAGAGTGGTTAGCGATCCATAAATGTTCAAGTGTGGGTTTATGGTATCTTTAGGGTTAGTAGCATATAGTAAGAAGGATTTTGGAAATAAGCCAAAAAGCCAAGAATATCTTTTTCTAAAGAAAGAGACAGATTTAGCTGTACCTACATATACCATGTACCGTACCGTGCAAACAGATTACAGACTCAACTTTAAACGATGCTCTATTATCTATATGGAATTGAAATTGGAGTAGATATACGATATACCTAATACCAACTTACTTACTATCAAAGTAGCTTTAATAAGTATCTCCATGCTTCTATTTCTGTTAAGTCAGCCTCTACTACATCTGTGTCTGTATGTACATAATATTATTTGTTGGAGCTCAATTGTATTGCATACAACAACCCCAAAAACTGAGAAAAACACGGGCACTTTAATGTTATCCATATATCTGTATATAGCGGTATGGTAGTGGATTTGTATTTGTCATGATGTTCGGCGGCCGCCGGTTATGTTATGGTGGTTCTGTCGGTCATGAACTCCTAAACATATTTCAAATCTATGTTTTCAGAATATGAAAGCATATAAACAATTGATTAGATTTTGAGCGTAAACAATTTTTTGTCTTTGTCGTACACTACTCTAAATTCTAACTTTACTACTCCTCGCTATCTTCCTCGCTAATATTATCCGCTCCGCATCCTCGCATTCATTCGCATCATCGCGTCTGCAGAAATTGTACTAAGTACCGGGCCAGCCAGACGATCACTACAACTGCCCCCACCGCGGCTATGTTAGCAGGGCTGTTGACAACTCAAAAACCGATTCCATTTTCAAAGACCACAAATACAATGGTGATTTTGACTGTACACTGTACACTCTCCATATGCATGAATGGATAATGCCAACTGCCAACGCCAGCCCCAATAGCAAAATCTCAAATGTCTTAGAAAAGATGTCTGCTTAAATTATTTTCCAAAACTGATTGTTACCAAATTACCAACACCAACTGCGACGTTAGCAATCCCCAAGGATTAAGGTCGTAAAATATTTACAAGAAGATATAATATTTTATATTATACATATTCTAAGCATCTATAATAATATGACTTATTTTATAAACCATATTATTTTTTTAAACACGCATTTAGCTTAAATACTATATACACGATTTCAAAATATTTCTGTCCAAATGGCTCATTTTAACGTAACTCCATGCAATTGTAGCCTTATTCACCGACAAGTTATTTCATAGTTACATTTCATATTCATCTGTACTTGTCTTGTCACGTTGTCACTCACAAGTCACAACTTTACAACCACAACTCACAACACAAGACACTGACACAAGTAGCCCAGGAAAGGTCCACGTTTGTTAATTTAACAATAATTATAATGTATGTGAGTGAACAGTACATTTAACGTTTTACTTTTACTGTTTTGGGTCTTTGCTTGGTCTCAAGTACCGTGCATGTACATGCATATACATACATTTAAATACATACATGTGTAAGTGAAAACTGCCTGCCTCGCCTGTGAAGTTGACGAGCTCATTCATACTCATAAGCGAGCTTTAAGCTAAAGCCAGGTAGTAAGCCCATGGGTATAGTTAAATACCTGAAACCCGAACAAGATGCAATAATTTAATAGCCGAGCATCGTAATGAATGAGTAGAGTAATACTACCAGAACGGGTAAATGCCGGTGCTCGAAAAATTCGGGTTTCGGTTGTAAATACCCGATCGGGTGATATTCCAAAAAATTAAAATACATAATTTTGTATCGAGGGATTTGTATGTATCACTTCACACTCCACAATCTTGAGAATAATAGTACTACTATGTTGTTCTGGTTTCGTGTATTTATTCAGACCCAACCCAGATGACGATCTGGCGATGACAGTAAAAAGAATTTATTGGAAGATACGATACGGGAACGGGAACACAAGCAGAAGGTGCAACGTGTAAATATTGGTCAGGGATTTACAGATAAACATTAAATTCATTTTCCCCAATCATTCCTAATTCCGACCGCATTAAATTGCTCGTAATAATCAATAATAGTCAAAGAAGTTAAAAGTGTCTGCTAAAGTGGCCGAATTAAAATTCAATACAACCTATACAACTGACACACAAACAGTAATGTAATAAATAAGAATAATATGATAATAATTTCTAATTTATTGATTGTTGATTGGCATTAAATTTAATAAATTAAATAATATTGCCATCGGGAATCGGGTTTTAATGTGAGATCTTTACTTAAAAAACGAATTACTTCGAGTTCGTTACTCATTGTTTTTTTTTGAA
Organism: Tomocerus maximus; assembly: GCA_019776445.1. Classification (NCBI taxonomy): domain Eukaryota; kingdom Metazoa; phylum Arthropoda; class Collembola; order Entomobryomorpha; family Tomoceridae; genus Tomocerus; species Tomocerus maximus. The sequence goes on from JABASH010006528.1 coordinate 5,616, forward strand.
TGACATACATTTCTACTAATTAAAAAAGACGCCTTCTGTGTAGCCATACATAATGTATGTAACAGTGGGTTCGTAATTTTAATTGTCTATTGTTTTCTTATAGCTTTCAGCTTTATTGATATTTTTGTTATAATATGATATTGTAGGAAAAGTTGCACGGGTCTCGGTAATTGAGCTGGGCACTCTGGGGTGGCTCTATTGAAAGGTATCTTATTTATTACTATTTCCATACTTCATACTTAATTATGTTGTCTATGACTATATTATACATAAAGGTGATGCTAATTGCTACTGAAATTCAACTGACGCAGGCAGTGACTCAATACTCAATGTATTTTATCAGTGTTTTTATTATTTTGCAGATGTACATAAGCCGAACAGGGCGACACGTGCATCTAAAATAATTATTACCAACGTATCGACCCAATAATTACTGGGCTGGATCGACGAAACCGTTCATGCAAAGAATGCAGTAGTTGTCAGTTGTGATAAAATATTTTTTATTTATTCAATGTAAATATACCTCGTTTCGTTCAAATTAAAAATGCAAGGCAAATTAACCCATGCAGCTGTGAGAAGAGGAATTTATGTCAGCTATGCAGTAGGTTTACTAGTAAGAACACGAACTAATTAAAAAAAATCTTTATACATAATTAATTGCATTCTTGACTTTTGATATTCAGAAAAGGTCTGCTTGCACTTAAATTGTACAAAATATTAAAACGGGGTATTACTTTAATTTATTTTTATTTGCAGGATCTTTTAGCTGTCAGTCTGTTTTTGCCTTTAATCAGTAGGCAAATCCGTGACTTGGGTGCGTCACCTTTCCTAATTGGATTAGTGGGATCTGTTTATGGCGCTATTCAACTGTTCTCAAGTCCCATTATAGTAAGTGTTGACAAATTACTGAAATACTTCTAAAAAACAAACTTAAGAATAACATTACAGTTAATATTTAATATAACACTAACAGTTGAGCTATGCAAAACCTTACAAATTACTTTTATTAACTTTTATTACGTCAGGGTTGGGGAAGTGATATATATGGCAGAAAAGTCGTCATCATTGTTTCGATAGCTGCCTCAGCGTTTGCATACCTTATACAAGGTGGTGCAGGTAACCTAGCTGTTTTTATCATCGCCAGAGTTATTGCAGGTACATTTAGCAAGCGATTCATAAAAATAATCCTATAAAAATAAATAATATATATAAAACTCAATTTTTAATCACTGTAAACATTTAAACAAAAAATTGATTGTTCTAATCTTTTCTCTTTTAGCTGGATGGAATGAAATATTAATTTGGTTGTTATTGTTTTGATGTAGGAATGTTTAAACACACCCAGACCATAGGAAAAGCTATTGTTACCGATTTATCTCCACAGGAAAAGTCATACGTTATAGGAAATTTTAATGCATTTGGAAGTATAGGATTTATTATTGGACCAACAGTTGGTGGTTATCTAGTGGAATACGAAAATGGATTTCAAGATGTTTGTTACTTAGCGGCTGCAATATTTCTGATAAATATTGGTAAGACATCAATCTTATAAAACTTTTTAACATTTGTATCTTCGTATCATAATCTACTATATTATCTATTTTTCCAGTTTTAATTGTTACAATGGTTCCTGAAACAAATTTGAAAGCAGAAGACTCGTACCAAAAACTAGATGATAACGAAAATAAATTTGTACCTACAAATAATGACGCTTCCAAATTTATAATTATGGCAATATTGTCGTTGCGACTTTTCTTTAGCTTTGCAACATTGGTTCCTAGAGCAAATTTAGCCCTGGTTCTGGAAGAAAAATATCAAGCGTCAGTGATATCTCAGGGTTATTTAAATTCTCTCCAAGCACTTGTAAGCACGCTGACTGGATTTGCAGTTGGTCCCATCATTTCAGTGATCTACAAAGAAAATCACAGAGCTATGGTTATCCATGGAGGATTTCTAAAAATGGTAAGCCTCTTTAATCCGCGAATATTTATTGATTTATGTTATTATATAGTCCCATTAGGTTAGTCTTCATCTATTCCTGAGTATTTCTAGATTTTTGGACATTCTTAGTAAATGTTTCGCTGTGAATCTTAATTTTTTTATTTGTGACATATTAGATCTCGTTGGTTGGCCTATACCTCGCACCAACCTTTCGTCTTGCGGGTATCGCTCTAATGGTACAAAGTGGGGTGGACCCCTTTCTGCGTGTGGGTATTACAGCTATGTCACTGACTTATACAGACGATCCCGGAGCAATCCTAGGTCTAGGACAAACAGCCACGTCGCTGAGCAGAATGCTAGCGCCCGCTGCCGCAGGAGTTGCTCAAACTTTTTCTGATGACGGACCGGCATTATTAGGAGCCTGGGCTGCTTTCTTAGGGCTTTTAAGTTCTATATTTTTGGTTCGACCTACTCGTAAGACATCCTTGTACGTGAAACAGAAAATAAATTAAAACTAATCTAGAATTTTATTATAAAGGTTTATACCGACTATACCACTTGCACTATGTAAGCATAGTCGAGTATCAGATTGGGCAAGAGATAAATTCTGTATGAATTATGAATATGAAATGTTGCCCTGTCGTCTGTCATTATTTGTTTAGATAGTGCCTAACAATGCATGTCCATTACTTTCAAATTCTTGTTTTTTGACATTAGGCGAAGCTGAAGTCGTGTTATTTTGATTTGGTATCTTACCTTCATTTCCTCATTGCTATCAATAACAAGTAAACTTCGTCTGACTAAATAAACCAATTCGTCTGCCGTGCATGTGATGTGATTTTGTGATGACGACTAACGCGACAGATGGCCCATTATAATATAGACTGGTGAATACAATTTGACATTGGGGAAATTAACTTTTCATCACTAAGATTTTTCTTGATTAACAATAACCCTTTTGAATTCTGTTCCTCTAGATCAGTATATGTTTTGAGTAGATACTAAAACAAGCACATTGTATGTAATTTAGGATATAATATTTATATTATTAATAATGAGCGGGAATACGCACCAAAAATATAGTGCTGTAGACTTGCCTATCGAAGTATTACTTTTAACAGTACCTTACCCTTATACGTAATGCAGTCAAAGACAAAACATTATATATATGCATTTATTTAACTACCGACAATATTGGATATAACTATCTATGTCCCTATTTTCAATATATTATACAAGGAATCCAGATGGAATCATGAAAACAGAGAATAAAGACATTAAGGTTAAATTCGTTGTAAAATTGTCATGCATTGCACATTTGCCTTTGCCATCTTTATTGATCATATAATATACCTATACTACTCTGTGTGATGGGCTACGGTCCGCTGGAAACGCAATAAAATATCAATCTAATCTATTATATATTATACCTTCAAGAACATTTTTGAAACAATGCCCTTTATATACCATGTCAACTTCTGCTCTAGACACTGATTACTCTGCTGTCTGCTGACGTGATATTATGTAATTACAAAAATTGTTTCATCCAGATAGGTTATTGGTGGCTGCATGTATTTACTTTGAACTGGATTAAAAAACCTGTATCATAATCATATATTTATGATTTTAGTGATGTGTTTGTATAAGTATTTTAGTAATCGAGCTGTCGATTTAGAAATTCTTACGCAGTTACGTGGATAGTGAAATTTAGTGAAATCTAACCCTGGCCCTATTAACACTAACACATTTGTATTTTACATGAAAAAAGTTTGAAGCTTCTGAATCTATCGGGCATCGGGGAAATAAACTTTTTTAAATTTTTTGTGAACCTAGAGAATTATTTTCTAATGACAAATATTTATGTTAGAATCGAAACTCGGCGTGTTCATGTTTTCCAAGTGCATAAATTGTCAAAAGTTAATGATGATTCAATGAAACCAATATGGGATTGTGCGATTCTATATAAGCTCGGTTTCTCGGGCGAGCTATCTATAAACCGCAATCTGTACGGACGTATCATGTCCATTTCATCTTTAGATGTTTCCTTCATGATTTTGGGTGGTTTGCTATGGGTATGCTATAGTTACTTATAAGTTATAACTAAACATCAATACTCAAAGTATTTAGGTATACTCAATGTAGGAGAAAGTTTCCATATTTTCAACGAAACCATTCGAAACCCACATCACATCCGCATCACATCGTATTTATTAATAATATTCGTAACACGAACACGGAAATAGATCTAAAATCTAAACTACTAAAATGCTTTTTAGCTAGTAGCCCCAAAGTAAAGATCGGCTGTTTATCCAGCTCGATCTGCAGATAATCAGATATGGAAAGATGTCCCCAAAAGCGGAATATGGTGTTAGTTTTGGAAAAATTATCAGATTATTTATTTTCCTTAATTGCTCCCTAAATCTCTTGTCATGATTAGGTAAGGGCTTTAGTAATTGATTGTAATAGTTTATAGTAGTTGAGAGAAACTTGCATTTGGGAGAAAGTTTTTATTCTGGAAAACTTTTTAGGAAAGATGGGTTTTCCTTTTTCTACACGTCTACACTACTGCAGTCTTTTGGGGTGCTTGTAACTTTGTTAATGAAAGCGAAAGCACTAATGAGTAATGAACACCAAAGTCAGACTTCACAAAAGTTTAACTTTCGACTTCATAAGTTCCAAAAATTTAAGCGTATAATAGGCTACTTTTAGCTTCATACACATACGTTTTCAATGACCGGGATGCATGACATGATTTTTGATTTTTATTACTATGGTCGTGGAATGGAAATTTGGAAATTAGAATCCCCACACCACAACTTTAGCATAAATATATACCAAATGAATAAACCATAGTAACAGATATAAAAAAGTTGCGACCGAATTTACCCGAATTTATTTGTAGAAGAACCAATTAACTCGAATTTATTTGTAGAAGAACCAATTAATTCATT
>JABASH010006529.1:0-10505 GCA_019776445.1 Tomocerus maximus
CCGTTGCTAAGCAACCGTATCGACCAGGCAGCCTTAACATGGCAATTTTGCTTCAGTACCATTACACTACTACAAAAAAGGTAATTAATTTTAATTAGGGGTTGCGTCAGTAAAGTACCTTTATGCTAATAATATAATGTAAAAGTAGAGTTTATAAGCTGTAACTTCTTTATCACAAGATATAGTGTATGATAATGATAATATTTGTATTCCCCATGCGACAACCCATTTTAAGATAGATAGGGTGACACACGGTGACAGAAATGTACCCAAAATGTTTAAGTTTCTATGGACGAGACAGATATAGTGATACATGTCCACGAAAACCTGAAATAGGCCGTATGTTTTTCTTCAGCAACTTACTGATTTTTTGTCGGCGTGGAAATATTTAGATCACCCTCAGTTGTTGAGTGTTTCCTTTCCACTTTCCACCTACACTGTAGGATCTCTATCTAATGCTACTTCAACAACAACGATGATTTATGATTTACAATAATGTCTTGACGGACAAACTGACAATGCTGAAGATGTTTAGTTTTCCTCGCAGTTAACAGTTGCAGATTGAAGAGTTACACTGCAAACCTACATTTGATTGCATTATTAGCAGAATACGATAACATTAGGTCAGGTCAGCATAAATGAGACACTTGTATTAAAAGCCTTATTTAACACAGGTTCAGATTAATTCGACACACTTCTGCTGTGTTTAATCAAGTTTAATGCGACAAATAAATAGCCTCTAAGTCTTAAGTCGTTCCATTTATTGCATCAAAATCGCTGATTTCCGGAAAACATGAACATATATTGAGAACAATTCATGAATCGAGAAAATAGATTATATAGCTTTATTTTATTTATATTTTTAGTTTATATGTAATCTGTGTATATAAAATTTATTTTATCCACGCAGCTGAAAATAGTAAAATTCATTCTTTAGATGACCTAACATGGCATTCATTTGGATTATTTTGAATTTTGAAGGCTGCTAGACTTTGGAATTTTAGAGTCTGTGTCTGTAGAGTTGGGTATAATTTATTAGTTTTTCTAGTTCTAGTATAAGTAATATTCGGTAGTTTTATTACAAATACTTGTTAACTTGTTGATTATGACTTACTAGCGCGGCAGCCTTAACAACTGTGTGCTATGGCTATGCTGGTAGTTGTTGAAACTGTTGAAATATATGTTAAATTTCCTTGCATGCCTGCATCATTGTTATGCTACAATGACTTATTCTATGGCATGCCTGGTAATACGAATTTAGAATAGAAACACTAAACGTATAAAAGTCCCTAGCGCGAATTTGGCCTTTCCGTCTAAAACACCTTTCCATCTAAAACAAGTTTTTATTAGCACGATTGTAAAAATTATAATATACAGTAAAATGACGGTAGTTGACAGTTGAAATGTTGTAAAGAAGAAATAATGTTCCATTCAGTTCCTGTGTCCCTGTTTATAACGGTTATATCGATTGAGTGGGCTATGTTTTGCTCATCAGGGCAGGGTTTTAAATAATGACTTAATATTACATTGGTTTTCCATGGGCAATTACCATATTACCCTAACTCTAACCATTACGAAACAATGAATAAAGGGGCTGAGCAAAATGCTCAAAGGGTTCAGCTATGGAATGGACCAACATTGCCTATCTCTTCACACCAGGCATTCGAAATCTTCCACACTGTCCCCCGAGCCGGAAAATGCTACCTTCCCTAAGGAATCCTTTAGATTCCCTAGGAAAGGAAGGGCGTAGCTAGACCGGCCACGTGAGGGGGCTTAACTTTCGAAGTTGTTTTAAAACCGATGAAAATAGCGCGAAACATTTTGCCCTTGCCGTTTTTAGCCGAAAATGGCCAAAAGTTTTCTGGAATTGAAGTGGGGTGGGCTTGAGCCCCCTAAATATGCCCATGTAGGGAAACTATACTTTTTTTTACTTTACTTTATCCCTATACTTTTTTTAAATGACAACCTTTTACCATAATGAAAGAAACTGAAAAAAGAGTTGACCGATTTCGTTCTCCTGGGAAGTTTCTGTTGTTCCCCCAGGATATGGGAGGACCTTGTGGTTGTGGCTCTCTGATTTTCAAATAATTTGAGGACAAAAAATACATCGCAATAATCACCCAGACGATTTCCGCGCCCTTTTTCTGAAATTTTTTTTTTGAAAATGGATTGTCATATTTGGTTTGTTTTTGCAAATTCTGAGGACATGCAATATTATAAGATTTATCCGCTTTCCTGGAGTAGGAACATTACTAAAAGGTATTACTAATAGTGAAATGGTCAGTTGTAGTTGTAGTAAATACAAGTGGTGTTATTGTGTCACATTGAGGACTGTTCTGCTGCACTAGACGATTTTGATTTTAAGATATGTAAATATCTTTTGACAATTGACGTCTACATCCCATTAACATTGAGTTGTTTCACGACCTAAGACGATTCGAATGAGCGACTTTTTACGATGCGCAGGACGGAAGTCATACTGATTTTCACTTTTTAAACCACAATCTGGTGGGTCCGATTATACCCATTTCCGAACTCAGTGACACAGAAAATTTGAAAGTTGTATCCCAATCCGTTCGACGTTATCGTGCCGACAAATTTCAGTACAGGCAGATAGACTAGACAGATGATAATAGTATTCACATACAGAGCTCTGACTCTGAATAGCACCCCTGAATAATATTGATGTTCATTCTCCAGTAACCATTTTCGAATTCAATTCTATCTAACTATTACAAATTATGCAACCATATAATAATGTGAGCAGTATTTCTTAATTGGCTTTTAGAATACTTAAGCTAATTAAAAAAGGACAATAGGATTGGTCCGTGACTATTATAACAATTAAACTAATCAATTGTAGTTGAGAAATGATTAATGCTTTCATGGTATTATAAACAATGAATACCTAAGTTACATTTAAACGAACTCTTTTTCCTTCTAAAGAAATATACAGAAATAACATACAAAAATAGCCCCAACCAACTAAAAATAAGAGCTATATACTATATACCAGCTATAAACATATTATTATGATGATGATGCTGTATTGTGTGACTTGTGTCACATTTCCTGTAATGTCCTAGTAATATGTAACGCAAATGTTTTGACGACATGCAAGCAGCTCATGTTTACCTTGCGGGCTATCAATGAGTTTTAAAATTAGAATTTATGTACGACACAAATGGATTAAAAATAGAACAGGGTTATGCAAGAATGTGTCAAATAACAAATACAGAGTTACGTTGCCACGTTTCCAAATTCACAGCATATTATTATTTATCTTTTATTATAACATAAGAAAAGAAGTCGCTATGTAATTCGAAATCGTTATTAATCGAAAAGTCCAAAGCCCATATCGTCATCTTCCGATTCAGACTCTTCTTTCTTTGCTTCCTTCTTAGCTTCTGCAATAAAATTTAAAAAAAAGAATTAAGAATGATTCTATAAATAATAGGAAATTGGAAATAAATGAGTACATCAGACATGTAGGTTATCATCAACATCTTCAGTCGAAAGATGGTGATCAGATTGATCATCATAAAAACGCTGATAATTTTAATAATTGATATTAAACCGTACCTGGTTTTGCTTCTGCGGCAGCTGCTGGGGCGGCTGCTGCGGATGAAGCTACTGCACCACCGGAAGGCATTGAGGCAAGTTTAGTTTGTCCTGTAATCAACAAAAATAAACTGAAACGATTAATTTAAAGTCGATTCACTCACACTTTTTACAAATTGTAACATGCAGACATCAGACATTTAAAAAATAGCATCATAACTTTCAGTCGAAAGATGGTGAAAAATTGATCATCATTAAATAAGCAAGTAGTAGCAAATAAGAATAATTAATTGAATGTTACCTGCTTTGATGATTTCATCAATATCCTTTCCAGATAACTCGGAAATTACTTTCTTAACCTTTTCATTATCGGATTCAATACCGACAGAGCTAAGGATTTTATCGATATCAGCGGCGTTTGGATTAGACTTGGCAGCCAAAGTTGCCAGCAAGTAAGCAGCTACGTACCGCATTCTGTAATTTGTAAAACAAATAAATGAATTCTCCAAAATAATTATCTCACTTGTGACTTGAAAATCTGCAACAGAAATTGTAACTCCAAAAGATCGAATCAGACAGTACGAATACAAGGTGTACGGCTCATCTCATGACTTAGCGCCATGCGCCATGTCCGGCTTCACCCAACCATGCGGTGCTCATCATTTTCAATATTCCTCCACGATTTTCAATGCTTTTTCACCATAAATTACCAAATATTTTCTAACCTACCAATTACTACTGTATTAAGGATGATAAAATTAACTTTTCTTACCTGAAATTAGTTAATTAATTGGATAAATCCACGAAGAAAATCAGATTCCACGAGAGTGGCAGAGAGTTGGTTCTCGACAGACAGAGTGAACTCGGTGACTTTCCGCGTGCTCCAATACTGAAATGCAGGCAACTAACTCTCCGCTAGGAAAAATCCAATGCTGTGGCTGTGCACTCATCCAATGCATCTATGCCAATGCATAGAAACATGCAGAACAAACTCGCTAGAGCTAGGCTTGCTCTGTGTAGGGCTATACTTCTAGCACTAAGTAAGGTACACTCTATGGCATTCCGTACACTATCAATGTACAAAATGCATTCCTATTCCTCCTACAGCATGTGAGCTGCTCTTTGGTGCATTGATGTGCCCTCTGTTGATTTCCATTGGATCCAAGTGCGTATTCTGCCGGGATATTTGAACAGCTGATGTTCTTGAAATGTAAAACCTGCTAGAAGAGGCCGGAAAAATTCTGTTGATTTACTCTGCTATAGCTAGCTCGCTTATCGGTGAGTAGATACCTTATCACTCAAGTGTGAGGCGCCAACTGACAGACTGGCTTTTGAATTTTGACTACCTTGACAAGTTGACAATTATTTACTACTGACTGCGTAAAATTCTCAGAAATAATGGCAGACAGACTGACTCAGCTCCAGGATGCAGTCAATTTTGTAAGTAACGTTATTGAAACAAAGTCGCAAATCTTTTAAGAAAATTAGCTATAAAAATCAAAAATGTTGATTTCAAAAAGTTTGGACAACTATGCTACGATTTTTTTGTTTTTCAATAATGAGGGCATTGATGAATAAGATAAGAGTAATATTTTTAATGCATAATTACAATTGTGTTATATTATTCAATATTGAGTTTAATGATGTTGATCAGTTAAATAGTTGCTTTGCTGTTGTTTTAGATGTTTTGATTTTATTTAGCTAACATTTTATTATTTGTCAGTTTCATTAATTGTGTTTATTTGGTAATATTAATTTTTAGCAAGCAGAAAACTTTTGCAATAGTGTAGGTGTCCTTCAACAAGTTGCTACTCCAAGCAAATTTCCGGATCGAAGTGGAAATCAAAACTCTCTCAATCCACCGGAAGGTACAATTAGCCATTTAAAAACATATACTATGCAAAATTTTAAATAGAGATTAGGATGGTGTAATTAGTCCGTGTCTGTGAATTTTAGATTACACTCTCACATTTGCATCAATGATTGCGCGATGTGCAAAAGATATAGATTGTCTCATTGAATCTCTACCCAGTGAAGACTCCTCTACGGAATTGCAGGTTCGTTTTGAAAAACATTTATTTTTTGGTAGCTTCGCATTTACAAGTTTAATATAGTTTGGTATTATTTCTATTTAGCTCGCGAGTTTACGAAGACTGGAGCAAGAAAACCATGACGTAGCATTAAAACTGAAGGAAGTCATTGTTCGTGGGGAGGCATTGTTAGAAAGAGTTCAAAATGCATTGTCGGATATTTCACAATCTCAAATTGATATGCACAAGTTCCAAAATTCAAAAAAATTATAGGAATTTTTGTCAATTTATTTGGTACCGTATTTTTCGATTTAGGCCGCCCATTTGGAATTAGTTTCTTTAAAAAACTAATTGGATAAATCTCAAAATTCTCTAAAACAACTGCGTATTCTTTTGGAAATAGTTACCTACCTGTAATGAATTATTTGATACATGAAACAATAATTCTTTTTGGGGTCAGAATATTGCAAAATACGGTATGAATAATCAAAGCTATATAAGTGTTCATGTCTTTAATTACGTGTAAATAGATTATTTTATTGATATTTATATATGGTACAAGTTCTTCATTGTAAACAAAACTTTACCCCTATTGCATTTTCTACAATAAAAATTATCAATGTGACATTTGTTGAAAACCTATATATTGGCACAAAACTACACAGATGACCATTTTAACAAAATAAGAAAAAATTAATATATTTACTATCTATTATCTATACAAAAATTGTCATCCAAAATGCAGATTGGTAACACAGATTTGGGAATCATAAAGGAAAACTGCAATGAAATTATTAGGACTTAATTTGGAAGCCTAAGCAAACTAATGTTAAAATTAATGAGATATAAGGATAAAAATTTGCATGGGTACTTTTTTATTTGTATTTAACTTCATTGCAGCTGAAACAAAGAATAACGAACATAAGGTAATTATAAATCTTTAGTGGATGTACTAATAGTATAGCTATGTATCTTGTGGTGGCATATTCATTCGAAAGCATAATAATAAATGCGTCAATTAATTAGGCAACAGCATTTACATTTCAGTGACAACATACAAAGACATCATTTATTTGATTACGGTTTTTCGTAAAATAACACATTAAACACGTTCAGACTCATACATCAGTAAAATAGAAAGATAACAGTTTTCGTAACACCAAATACAAATAAGATAACTGCATTATTCATATTATTACAAAGCACGAATAAAGAAGTACAATACAATCTACAAACATTATTAACATGGCTAACAATTATGACATTAAGATATTTTGGACAGGGTGACAAAAACACAAATAAACTAGAAATCGGTTGGTTAAAATTATGGATCGGGTTAATTTCGCATCAAATCACGTGTTTCAAATTCGCATTTTGTATGTTTATATACCAAGAACTTTATTGTTGTCAATAATTAAATAATTATGAACCGGGTCTCTATATTACATTTCAAAAAATTTTGTGGAATAGTCTAATTCGGAAGGAAATTTTATCAACTTTTCAATTGATTTTGTATTTTTTTCGTCCATTCTACAGGAAAGATCGTTCCAAATATGAAATTACAGAGTAGCAACTGGAAAAAGTATCTGATCTTGTACTGTCATTTGAAAAGCTGACAATCTCCTATGGGAGACTTGATTATCTATCTTCCCTAGTATATAAAAATCCTTTACACGTTATACTATGATTAATCGAAATTGAAATGAAAAATCGGTAGAAAATGTTTCCTTTGTATTTCGAAAATGATGTCCATGAATTAAAAGGAAGATATTTGAAGACATATGAAATGTCAATAAATTCATCATTTACTCACTATCTGAAGCATCCCACCTCAAAAGACCATGTGCATATACTATTTTTATTGTTATTAATTCAGTGAGTTGTGATTTATTGCAATGCAAACCTGATCAGATCGTTATGGCCTTGTGTACTCATAACCGCTTGACCACTCGCCACTCGAGGCCCTTGAAACATATTTGAAAATCCGGGAAATATGACTTCTATGAAGTAAATTGAACAATGTCACTCCAATCCAATCAATGTTAAATGTTGAGTAAATGATGAAGATACTGATCTTCCAAATGAGAGGAATCTCTGATTATGACTGAACAGATTTAATGGTGAAATCATAGTCAGCGTTGTTTACTTATAAGCCTTTAGCTATACCTGAGGGTATTTATTTTGTATATGAAAGTTAAGGAAGCAAATTGGACAGGGTTATAAATCATGTTTATTGTTCCGTAATCTTGGCAAAGCGAATAAGCAAATTTTATTTAGAAATACTTTTTAAGCCCGAAGGACATTCAGCCAGTATCATTTCGAAAACATACGATACGAATTGGAAAGAGGGACATTAAATACGGAGAGACATCTACTATTTAAATATACGTTACACACTGTACTATAGAGTAGGTTTTAACACGATTAACATTTATAAAACATTATAACACGAAAAGTTTTACTTGTGAGTGTTTTAGCTTTTAGGTACAGATTACACCAATAATTAGTTAAGAGTTCCACGACACTGTGCTGATCCACAGAGACAAGGAATTTTGTCATCTTCAATTGGAAACTTATAATCGTATGTGATTTCTTCATTTACAGCTATAGGTTGCTTTGAATAAATAACAATTTTTTTCTGACCTTCGATTGTGATGATCTTGGCATAACAGTTAGGCTGAAAAAACAAACATAGTTAGTTATAGCATCAGTTATAAAATAGTGATACTTTTGTCTAAGGTGTGAAAAGATATTCACTTCGCACCTTAGATAAAAGTTTCAAGCTTCACATCAAGAAAGGAAACGGTGGGATAATTTTATTCGGACGGAATATAATATTGTAGAATATTAAACTTACATTGCAGCTGTGATTGATGAATCGAGAGACATTTCCTCCTTTAGTAGCATCAATGACATTTTCGAGATCAATACGAAACAAATATGAACTTCCTATGCCTACAGCCTCATATTTTCGTTCGCGGACGTCCGCAACTAGCGGTCTTATCTTTTGTCCCACGTACTCTATAACCATTTCGTCAGCAGCAATGGCTTCTGAAGCAAATAGACCCCAGTCGTGAATTCGACTTCTGGCAAATCTGAGGCTTTTCTTCCTAAATTTCAACTGGTTGAATTTCAAGAGGTCGGAATCTACTTCATTTCCTAATGCGGTTAGCAGCCGTCTCTGATTAGAACGGGCTTCTCTAGACAGAGCCTGCTTTCCTTGAGATCTGTCATGAGAAACGCCCACAGGTGCCAGAGCGAGGGATTGGATATTATTCACCGAAGACCGAATGCCCCATTGACGTTTGTGCTTCGCCTTCTCTTCCGCAGTCAGTTTATAAAACCCTTCCGATCGAGCAGACCCAGTAGAATGGACACGTCTTGCTAAATCGGGTCTCAGTCGGGGATTGAATGTTGCAGGATAGTCAACCCAATGAGTCGCACTCAGCCAGCAGTACTGAAAACAAAATATTCATTTTGAACATGCTTTACACTACTCCGTTATCTTCTCCAGAATTTAATAGCTTCACAGAAATTCTAGTAAACTGTATAAAACGCCCAAAAATTATTGCAAGCTATAATTTTATAAATTGATAATTGGTTTTAAAATCATTTTTACAATATTCCAATTCATAACAGTTTATTCCGATGCAACTCTTGTAAAGAAAATTGCAATGATCTACAGTTAATCAGAACCATTGTAAGTCTAGCAGGCTAGAAATTCAATATTGGGTCTAATGAATGAAGTAGATAGCTTGAGATGGCTTTTCAAATGCGGGCAGATGTCACACAGCCATAAAAGCAGAATAAATGGTAGACGTAGTACAGAAAATAAAATATCAGAAGAACAAACCTGAGAATCATCGTTTGTATCGGTCAACATCGCTTCATAGGCCATCTTAATGTACATAATATCCTCGTCATCCACACCTTTGCTGAGAAATTGGTACAATGCTTCCTGCTCAGCTTGTTCGCTGCGACGTTTGAAGGATTTTCGCCGTTTTCTACCTTTGGAACTAACTGCAACATGTATTTCAGGCTTAATAGGAATCGGAGATTTCTCAGGACTATGGGAAGGAGGACTTAGTTCATAGGTGCTAGCGGGAGGTAGGTCAGGGATTTGAATACAATAATTGTGGTCCATCAAATGAGAAGTAGGAGAGGATGCATCACTTAATGCATCAACACCAATCAATTCTTTCTCCGATAATTCCACTTGCTCTTCTTTAACTTCCGTCTTAAAAAGCTCGCCGAGTTTCTCAATTTCTAACTCTTTTGTTTCTTCATCTGGGATAGCAGTCTCAACTTTAGGGCCAGGTGGTGGCTCATCATCATCCGATATGCTAAAAGTAGGAGAAAAACAAAGTTTAGGTTTAAAAGTTAATTATTTGTTACCGACAATACTCTCTTTACCCCATTCATAATTCATACTATTGCTAAGTATTCTACTGTAAATCATAGTATGGGTGCTTCTTTTTATCATACAACCGAATACACATAATAATATAGCTCCAGGGTGAAATATATCCAATATTAAAGAATGCTTACAGACAGAGACAGAGCAGGAATACTGGATGTATATTTTATTAGAGGCCAGATTAATGTTTATTAATGCTTTTAAGTACGTGAGTGACTAAACCGCAGATTTAGGACCGCAGGCCAATCTAACTTTGCAGATTTAAGTTAGTTTAATTTAAATTAGGTTAGGTCAAAAAAATCTGAGAAGTTAGATTGGTCTGCGGTCCTAAATCTGCGGTTAAGTCACTTAAGTTATATTTATCCAAAATCACAAAATATGTATTTAAATATGTGCTAAAAACTCGGTCAGACTAAAAGGCCCCATCCGCCCTACCGGCCCCACCCGCCCCACCTAACCTAATTTTTAATAATCTAACCTAAACTGATAGGGTGGGG
>JABASH010006530.1:0-10505 GCA_019776445.1 Tomocerus maximus
TTCCTATCTCACTTATACTAACACTGTCAGTAATGGAATACCTAGTAATACAAACACAAGTACCATTTCATTACCTGCCCGAAATCATTAGATGTATGAAAATCTATGTATGTAGTAGGAATCTAGGCTCTAAGTATTACCTATTTTAGATCCTTTTTAATCGTTATAGGGCCATATGATGTCCCTATTATTTAAGTATGTTTACTTGCGTACCTAAAAGTAGAGAAAGTAAAGTACTATTAAATTCGCATTTGCGAATTTTGAAAGCTAGGTTTATTTTACTAAAATGTGGTTCTCTTTATAAGTACTGTTTACATATGTATTTCAGAGTATGCTAACTACTTACTTCAGGGCACTTGACACAAGAAAGAAACAAGAGCAAGCAGCTTTTTGAAAGTACTATTTTCTGCGTATCGTTTGATCGCATGCTATACTTATTAATATGCGTATGATCAAAAGAGTTGTTGCGTTTAGCTATTAGTATCATGATTAATGGCTTCTGCTTGTCAACGTGGGCATTGAAAGATGTACTCTAAGTCTTCCCATTACTCTTGTATTCTGTGTTCATTGGTTTAATAACTGAAACTAATGCTAGATATATACCAACAACAAACGACGCAGTAGATAGGTACCCCAGATAGCCACAACTGAGCAAGTTACCTAACTATATTAATTAGGAAGGCACCTTTATAAATGGAGGAAAGAACATAATGTAATTAGTGCACTACCTAAAACCGACGTGGCTGCTTCAGTCGTGGCCTTGAGATCGACTTTGATTCATCAATGATCTCTGCCCTTTCATAAACTTACCCAGGAAGGAAGAGAGTAATCTCATTCTGCCTAACTTAACTTAGACAACTAGAAAACTTATAGAGGACTTACTACACCTAAGTAACAATAAGTATTTACAGTGCATAAAGCTTTGAGGAAGGCTAACATTTATTAGACACTACTTACCTATCCTATAGTATATTAAATATTTAGTATAGAGACTGCAACGATGTCTTGCATCTTTACGGGAATCATTTATATTTTCAAACAAGTCTCGATCAAGACCTTTTTTGAGGGAATGGAGGGCACTAAGAATCAGAATTTAGAACAACTCCTAAAACTACAGATAATAAGCATGAAAACCTTCGATGTGTCTTAGATCAGTAATTTATCAATGTACATATGATAATTCCAATAATACTACTGGAAAGTAGAAAGTTTGTACGATCAAAGAATATATGTTGACCACGACAAAAGTGGAAAACTCATCTACGTAGTGTCTTATCAATCTAATTTTGTATCTCTAATCTAATTAATTATAATATATCCTCTTATTTTGAAGTACTCTTACGTATTCTTAATTTGCATGTTCCAATATCCTGATATTGTGTATGTAAATTCAAATTAATGTTACGCTGTTGAGGGACTGAGACTTATTGTAATTGAGAACAAGATTGTTGAAGAGGCAATGCAATTATGTCAGTAGATTGAAGAGAGTTTTCGGTAAAAACTTTGGAGGTATGCTTTGGAAATTCTGTTCTGTGTTCACTTCCTACTTATACAACCTCCGACCCCGATCTCCTGACAAAGGGTAGGTAAGTATATAGGACATTATTTCCTAATTTATCATCAATACTACTTATTGCGTCGTAGTGTCTATAGGAGTTAATGAAGAGTATATAACATAAACAACATTTGTTTACGGTACATTAGCAAATTGTAAGGGAAAAAGTTTACTATGTCGTATTATCAATAACCGGAGAAATATACATAACAAGAACTCATAAATGAATTGACGATGTCATAAGAGGAGATGAAATTGCTGTACGTACCGTTTTGTCACCCAGATGTTTAACAACGCAAGGAAGATAGGCAGTTTGTCCCACGAAAACTGTCGTGTTGTATTTAATGGATTCTATGTATGGTGTAACTCCAGTAGAGCTGCCGTCGTTTCCAAGAAGAGAAAATGACAAACCTTAAAAATAAAAAACATATACCCCTTTATTTATAACACTGTTAATTTTATTGCATTGCAAAAGCATTAGCTGAACAAATCTACTCACATACATCATCCACACAATAAAACTCACGAATGTTTATCCTGTCTTATTGAGTATAAAATTATTAATATTTATGAAGTTACGCGATCTAAAGTCAGAAACAGTAAACGAAGTAACAGTTCATAAGCTTTTAATGTCGACATGGGTTTTTGCATGTACTCATGTATATCTCTATCTAATCCACGTCTCATGGGATTTCATTGACAAAAAACATTTCCGAACGTGAACTACTTAACAATCCGTGATATTATGCATGTTAGTTTGCATTTTGTAACCCTGGCTTATTTTTTGCTCTTAACCTGTCGCGACACACGAAATCCAGTATAGAAATAATAAAGAGATTGAATTTCAGCAGTAAAAAATTAATAAATTGTAGGAGCCAGTTGGCGAGGCAGAAGGTAGAATCGTCAAGCATAGCAAGTAGTCAACTCAGTCAATTCTGTAGAAATTTTATTATATAAATATTTTGGATGAATGACGAGCTAAGAGAATTTGTTTGAGATTCATCATCGTAAGAAGCAGATGTGCATACAAATCATGAATAATTTTCAGATCTGTTAAATTGAGATGGAATAAGTGCATGGAAGTGCAAGAGTTAGTATATCTAATACAATATAAATGCAAACGACAATGAGTCAACGTCAACCCGAGACGAGAGTCTTGCGGTTTCCTTTTCGTTTCCTCTGCTTTCTCTGTGATCGTTGTCCCTTCTGGTTTTTGTCTGTCTGGTTGGCAGGTTGCTACTTATTGCCCTGCCTCCTCAGTACGCATACACTACTATACGTTTGTATTTCTGTCGTTGTTACGTATTTATAATATTTCTCTATTATTATTGTGGTTTACTTTTGGTAAGAGGGGCTCCGTGATAAAATTACCACGACATACTATCCCTTGAGATAATCTTTCTTGTTATGCACATATAAATAATAGGAGCACATCAGAGCCCATTGTAATGCACAAGGGACCATGAAGATGAAACACAACAAAGTTATATTATTTAGATTAGGATTAAATTGCATTTGCGTCACGTACAAACAAACAAACCAATTCCTAAGAATTATTATCTTATACACGAGGATGTAATACTATGGAGAATTATGGATAGGTAATACATCTGGGAGAGAACATGAACTTGCCACTCACTCGTATAGATTGTTGTTGCAGGATACATAACATTTTCATGCGGTTTGAAGTGAACATAATTACATAAATTGGTTTGTCTAAATAGCTTGAAGAAAACAAGGAAGTCTACATACAGCGTATGGTAGCTATTGCTATAAATCTTAGTGAATAAACTGACGCAAACGCTTTTAATGATTCTAATCTAAACCATATTTTTGTACTTTATTTTCTAGTAAAATAGTAACCTACAACAAAATACACAAAGCTGTCCTACTTTAAAACCCGATTTAAGCCCGATTTCCAAAAGTGAAAAGCTAGAGAAGTAAATCAAACATCCTGTGCTTGCACAAGTTACTGCACGTCTTAAGTAGACCGTATTAAGCAGAGGTGCCAGTGGAGCACATTTTTTGGTTTCGTTCTGTGTGCAAACGTCAAAAGATTGCATCCTGTCTAAATAATTTGTTGAAGATAGTTATGGATTGTTGGTGGCGATGTATATCTGAGCAAACAACAAAGTCTCTATTACTTAGAACGTATACTAATTGCTGGTTGACATGATATAAGTGACAAATACAGGAAACGTCAAATCTAGGTGAGGCAAGAAGAGTAGACAAGGCAGAGGAAGGAGGAATCGAGGCATGATGTAATATTCAATGGATCCTACTGTTTCTAGCACGGCCACACGTAAGGGTTGAATTGAAAGTGATGAGACGCCGAAAAAGGAACACTTAAAGCTACAAGAGCCACACTAGCAGAGTATCATTGTGCAGTAAGTATTCAGTTTCTGGCAAGTTGGCTCTGTAGCTCAACCGGACAGAATAGACAGATTGACAGCCTCATCAGAATCGCAACGAAGCATTTTACAAAACCCACTCTGTTTCATTTTCAAAGGGAAGACAAAGAGTGGAATGTATGACATTTCCACTTCTCCCTGGTTCTATCTTGTCTATTCCATTATAAAGCTCACTTTGTGGAAAACAACATCACATTTACATATTTTGTGTTGATAGTATGTAGGTAATGTAACCTAAACTGGAGGTTACGTGCCGAGCCATCTTGACTTGACTCTCAAAGGACGGCGAGACTGTCTAGTACATGAATGCATACCTATCTAACTAAGCACACATACATGAAACCCGTCTCGATATGCTAACTTTAACTGTATGCACATTGCGTATGCATTTGTATACACGAAATACAAATGGGAAGTAAAGAAACAAAAGTCTGCAGCGTAAGTATTCTTTCCGAAAATTGGCAGAAACAGAAAGCTCAAGAAAACAGAGATATTTAAGCAGAACTCTAAATTTCCTGTATGGTATTTTGTTTTCACTGCAAATTGCAAACTCTTTCCTAGCTTCAAGGTACAGACAGAAACAAATATTTTGCTACTTAGGTATCTCCACTTTACATTAACTTGTAAACAGAGCAGTAGTTCAAGTACTACTTGTCAGTTGACATTACATTATATTATAATATATGGACGGGCTAATGTTTCCTGACTTACAGACGCATTTCAGAAATGTACACTTCTCAGGCGTCATATTGCTTTGCTCTGCAAAGAAAATTAAATAACCAAAGACGAAATAGGACACGACACAAGTAAACACTTCAGCTTTAAAATTTTATAAGCAGTTTATTATGCAATATCATTAGCTACTCAACCCTCTCTTTGTCTTTGGGCAGGGAAGCGTGCATCATTTTGTAAACAGAAATGTTTCTGTCTTAATAACTATCTTAATAGGTACACACAAAACACACTTCCTTCCACTATTCTTAAAGCTCATTACATTTTCTGGGTGAAGCAACAAAACAAATACCACAATACCATTACCCTACTCAAATTGATTCTTTGAAAACGAATTAAATTGATACAAACCCCTACATAATGTATGTATCATAATGTTGAACTACAACCTACGCTATTCGGTGGAGGGGATACATTCTGTTACTAAAAATACAACGTTCGTATAAGCTCAAACAAAACCAATTTGCTATTTTTAAATTGCAATACATAAAATGTAGGTCCCTACATGAAAATAGAAATACTAAATACGCACACGTAGGGGCGTAATCAGATTTCGTATAAATACAGTTATTCATTTGTGTCTAGGGAATTGGAATGAACTGTCTTGTCTTGTTTTGAAAGCTTGGCATTCCTCTAGGTGAGCTCAAGAATTTCAAAACTTTGACGGTTGAAATGATCTAATAAGATAATACTCTGACATAAATACGTATCCATATGGCATATCGTATCGTATTTTAAGGACTCCTGCTCTGATTGTCCTGATCTTTGTGAGGGGGCTGCAACTGCAAGGCACATTATTAAGATTCATTAACGTATATACAGATATTGCATTACAACGTTATTATTATATTACGAGAAACATTAATATCAAAAAGAGGAAGGATCCTACTCACTCCTTAGAGCAATATAGCGTAACATTATCAATGTCTGTGTATAAGAATTTAAAACAATGGTGACATGAAATCCATTTGGGAACAATGCCAGTAAGTGAGGATGGCCCACTCTAAAATTAGGTCTCCACTTCTGTTGTGGGCTGTTCTCAAGAATCAAAGAAGAAATTAAAATGTAATGAACTGAATGTGTATACTAACGATACTAACCTTTAGTATATCATTTGTATATGTAGACAATGTACAGACTCTGAAAAATGCTTAAAATTACACTGCTTCTAAAGCACAATTTTCTTTTATGTGCTTATAATCACTTCGTTCTTTGAGATTTGACTTGCTTTGAAGTAGTTTGGCCGACAAATACTAATAAAATAACATTACATCAATCGATAAAGAGAAACTAGGCAATATTACCCTTCCAGCTTTACAAATATCCTACTGTGTTTCTCTTTACGTTTATTTACTATACAATTTCTGTACTACCTGATTACTGTAATTACCTACGTTGGAAGCTAATTAACACTAAGCTAGATTAAATACTGTGTTACTTTCATCAAAATGAGTTCAAACATCAAACGTTAATATACTTTCAATAAAAAAAAAGATAAATATTAGCTTCTAAAAAATAATATAGCCAGGATGTATGTAGAATAGATTGATTATTGTACTGGTAATATCAAACAAATTCTTAGATTTCACATTTCAGAAAAACAGTACAAATGACACTATTGTTAACTTAGACTGATTGTTACTTGTATGAAAGGGAATGTAAATGATTGTATGCACACTATAGAACGGTGACTATTGGTGGTGACACTATACTTGCATGCAAAATTTGTGTAGCCCATAAGGTTAGCCACTGCGGGTGTTTGAGGAATAGAATTTCACTTTGTACGATGACGGCAAGTATACGCGTAACTGGCTGTCACTATGGCTACACAAATTTTGACTTGCATGTGTATTTTTGTGGTGACAGTATACTACTTACATCAACGTAAGCGTTTTACTAAAGTGGTCAGCGTCCTAGAATCTCCGTGCAGTAATAGCCTCGTCGTAACAACTTTTGAGTCTTAGTTAGTATAAAGGAAGCATCTTATTTTCTTTCTCTTACATTGCAATTGCATGGCTTACCTAATTCCCTTGACTATGCCCAACTCACTTTGCTCCTCTGATATTGCAAGGCAGAGTAAGTATTTAGTATTTCAATATACAAACTGGAACCAGCTTATTCTGCTTAAGTTTGCTTTTCTTGTTCTGTACTACTAGAACTTAAAATGCTATACAAATGCTTAGCACAGTGGTGTATTTACTACGGAGAAACTACACGGAGTCAGTCGTAGTTTTATCTATAGTCCAACTTCATTTTGGTATCAGTGCACATATCAGAAGTGTGCTATTTACTAGTAAGAACGTAACAGTCGCTCAGGCTGGAATAGAAACTAACGAGTTAGGTTCGGTTATTTGTTTGGCTTACTTACATTGAGTTAGCTCCTTGGTTTTCTATGTAAACCTTTCCAGAGGAGAATGAGTATGATGACATGAGGACTATTCAATAAGTAAGAACCTCAAGCAAAATCCAATGCGATAACTCAACTCGAGGCATTATGTTTTTCTTGTTTAGTTTGGCTGCCCTTTCCTTTGGCTTTCATTGCATCACCGCACCATCCATATATTCAGGACAGCAGAATTTAGAAAAGTATTTCTATGCAATACAATCCATTATACACTACTATATGTTACAGAACTGTTTCCAATTATTATAACCTTCGATCATCGTAAGTATCAGTACTACTGAAGTACCAATCCATATTATAATAACATAACTACTTATACAATAACACATTACATTATATGTAAGTAATCAGAATCACTTCTCAGTACCTATGCACACTTAGTATTTATTTCAATAGTTTTGGCAAATGACTCTGTTGGGCCATGGTCTTTTATTTTAATGGAACAAATAGCTTTCCTGAAATTAAAGGACGCAAACATAATACGTAAGTGGTACAAAGTACAAAGGTATGTAGAAACTATTATACCAAATGCAATAAAATAAATATACTTCTGTCTGGCTCAATACACAGAGACGTAATAATAGGATTACACTCTGTATCAGTAAAATTGGCTGCCTTTGTGTTTACACAGGTATTTTATTGTAACGGAGAAGAGTAATGGCAGCTTTGAGAAATGGGACGGTTTTAGTGTAAACAACTACGTTCGTAA
This sequence comes from Tomocerus maximus, assembly GCA_019776445.1. Classification (NCBI taxonomy): domain Eukaryota; kingdom Metazoa; phylum Arthropoda; class Collembola; order Entomobryomorpha; family Tomoceridae; genus Tomocerus; species Tomocerus maximus. The sequence continues at coordinate 7,812 of JABASH010006530.1, forward strand.
GATGAATAAACTAGATTTATACACTGCAGAATTAGAAATAGAATTGTTAGATTTCCCTCCCATTTGTCAGTGGATACAAATACAATTCGTAGTAACGGAGGTAGTATAAGGAGTTTTATTATGCTGGTACTCCTATTACATGGCATTACATGGAAGTGTATATATAGTATTCTAGAAATTAACGCCTTCTAAACCGATGCCTATGTCTTGATTGGAGTGCGTAGTCAATATTACAATGTTTTCAATTAACCTAGAAAAAGAGTAAATAAATTTACTAAAAATGCTCGAGGACAACTTTTAAAATTTTCTTATAAACAACTTTACTGTATGCGGGTCACTGTGATTGTGATACTCTGTATCATGGAATGTAAATGAAGGATCTTTCCAACTTGAAAACGTCGTACCAGACTAGGAGGAAGTGCAATTTACATTTCCTTTGACAAAAATTCGGATAATTTCCTGTGTCCTTGACGAAGAACATAAACAACTCCCAGCAAGGAACAAAATGTGACTTTGTGACAGCTCGAAAGTACTGTAGTCTAAAGCAATTAAAGCCGCTTGTCATCGGAAAACATACGATGACTACATACGTGCATAATCTACCGATCAGGTCACATACATAATAAATATATTCAACACAAAAGGCAATAGTATTGTAATTTCATGTTTTCTTAACCGAAGCTATTAAAACGATGCTGTGCCCAATACATAAGCAACAAGAACTGTAGAGACACTAAACTGGGTCATTGAATACATAGTTCATTTTATATGCACACACTTCCAGACCTTTGTTCGGAGTAGCATACACAAAAGTAAGTATCTTTAAGCACATTTCCATCGAATCTTTCTTCATGTTCGATAAGAAGACAAAGTATCTTAACCATCTCTACGTTAAGCTTGGATATTTGTATAAATATATAGTACCCTTTTCGTTAGTTAGTTTCACATTTCCACGTAGCAAACCGAGTGTGTTTAATCTGGAATGGAGCGTCTATGAAGACGAGACAGTGCCCAGACTGTTGTATAGTTGTTTCTTTTATGTATTTGTCTGTATATTTCGCAAAGCAAAGTGAAAAGGATTTTAATACGGCGATTAAATGAGATTGCATTCTATTACACTGCTACTATAACTCTTGAACTCATACATCACTCTGATCGAGCTGGCGTGGCGAGGAAAGAAGAGAATAAAAATTTCTTAGTAAAGTATGTATGTGTATTTCATTTTCTCTTGTGTTTTCTTCCTGTCCTCATCCCTCCGACTACTTTTTTCATTATAATGCGTTTCTTCTCCGTACTTCTGTGAACCCTACTACATTACATATTGCAACAAATGAGTTTATATGCAGGACTTTTATCATAGGGACTAAATTACTAACATAAGGAAGCTAAATAGTTAGTATATCATTGAAGCTGCGACGTTAGTTTGAGAGATTCAGGAAAGTAGGATCTGAGAATCGGCCGAGTACTTGGAAGTGTTTGGCCTTGCTTTCTGCTCAGATGAAGTATGCATAATAAATTGTTTCAAGTGTTAGAGTTAGAGCTTTCAGTCTCAGTGCATCTCATATTGAAAAAATTCATCCTTACTCTTTCTCACTCTCTCATTCACTTCCATTTCTAGTCTAATTGAAATGAATTCAAAGAAGAAAGATACAGAAAAGATCCAGAGACAAGCTAAATTCTTCCTTTTCCTAGTCTGCCCTCGTTTGGTCTACTATCTTCAACTGCCTGGATTGTCTTTCGGTTTCCCAGCTTGGCGTAGCGTGAACAAACGATATAAAATTGAATTGGATTTAAATTGGCCCCGTCCCGTCTGTCTCACTTCCACTCATTCTATATCTATAAAGGAGCATAGGCAACTCCTGTAGCAGTGAGAACAAGATCAAGTGAAAACGTAATGCAAGCTAAAGGCAACTCAAGTCAGCTGAAATGAAGATGATGATTTAAGGTGGAAATATGGTAATTTTTCTCCTAAGCTCTTCTATTTGTAATACGCATTCATTTATTCACTCAACTTTAAGTTTAATACTTACTTACAGTTTAGTTTACACTTACTATTACCACTTAATATCTGTATTGGCACTAGTTGGCTATTCAGTAAGAATAGTAAGGAGCAGCATAACCAGGATTAGATGGGAATTCGCAACATGGCACAGAGTTACCATTCGCATTCACTCCCACCGTCTACCGCGAGTCTACGTCCATAGGCACCGCAACGCTACTATCACTATAATAGATTGATGCGTCAATTTACTATCATATGGCGAAAATGTAACTTCTTACTTACATGCATACCTATAGTCAATGCACTATACGCTCAAATCTATACTGTGTGTAGGTATAATATTTTATCTACAATTCAGCCAAATACAAAAATTGGGTACCCCAACCCCTACTAGCTGTGTCAGACATAGCATAAATAATATGGAATACGAAAACATATTTAACATAATTTTGTATATCAGTATTACCAAATTGGATAGATTTATCTGCGGTAGCTGTTGCTGTTCCTCCTTATGCAACAGATTGATACTCCAATTTATGTTACCCTTTCGAATCTGTAAGTATGCAATATAGTTAAGGTTATTGATTGCGGGGAAAGGGAAGCTTGCATGTAATTACAAATCCGGATTTATTTGCATGTATTATTTTGCCTCGACTAGGCTCGTTCCTGACAGTTTTTCTCAAGTTCTACGA
>JABASH010006531.1:0-10501 GCA_019776445.1 Tomocerus maximus
AGTATAATTAGTATTTTTGTGGATGTAGGAGGAACCGTTCCCTCTAAATGAGATAGATTTTGGTTTTGACAGTGGAGACCGTGTTCTAAACCAAGCGTCAAGGGTAACTTTATTTTTCTTTTGCATTCTGTACTTACATTTTGCAATATTCTTAAAATACCATGAATATATAGACATATTATATGATTTTAACGATTTACGCACTTCCGTTTCTGAAAGTAACCTTTTTGTGTTTATCTTTCACAGATTCTTCGTCTACTGTACATTCACGATTTACGAGAGCTCCAAACTAAAATTAATGAATGCATTGTGTCTATACAAACAATTACAGCAAACCCAAAGACTGATACCCGATTGGGTAAAGTGGGATTTTAAGTCTTAAATACCTATTGCTCTGTACATGTATATTGTTTTTCCATGTTTACTTACCGCTGCTACTACCACCCAACTGGTCTGAAAGTTGATTTTCTCTCCTTCATCTGTACATGTCTGAATTCGGAATACACAGCTAATAATAAAGCCGAATCTCGTGAAGACTTTCGAAAAATAATTCGGAAATACTTTCCATTTCAATATCCCAACCAAATGTATTTGCAATCGAATGATTTCTACTTGAAATGCATTTTCTAGCATGTTTTCTATATAGTTTTTATTGTCACGTTGCTATGGTCTTGCACATAAACTCGTAAACATACTTTCTTTTGGACTGTCACGCAGAAAATTTGAAATGGTTCGGTAAAGTAGTCTTGGTCATTAATTTAATTTTCGCTCATGATATTGACGATTTTTAGAGCTCAATTTCATTAGGACCATATAAACCAAATTTCAGTGATAGATAAGCACCAAAATACACCGATTCGAAGCACATCATTCCAGGGGCATATAGTAAGTGCAGTGTTATACTTTGAACAAAGTGTGTTGTGCTATTTTGAGGATGACACCAGTCTATTTCCGTAATTTGACTTTCTGACACGAATCACAATTCAAGTGTTACATTTTGATAAGGGTTACCTCAAGGCCCACTGTTTCCGTGAGCAACAGTGTATCTGCATGTCACCTAACAAAATCATTAGCTGACAGTAGTGGCAGAGATTTTGGACAGGCTCATTTTCTCTTTCGATTCGAAACTGTAAGGTCGAAATCATCGATGTCATCCAAGGTGTCCAATATCATGAGCCCTACCAGCTCGGAAGTCAATGCCTTGGAAAAAAAGGGGTACATGATTTCTCGGAAGATAGGACAAGGATCATATGCAACCGTACATTTAGCAGAATATAGCGAAGGGGGACGAAGAGTTAAGCTAGCCTGCAAAATTTTTGACAAGGAAAGAGCCCCGAAGGACTTCTTGGATAAATTCTTCCCTCGTGAGCTGGATATTTTAACAAGAATAGAAAACCCTCACATCATACAAGTTCACAGCATTTTACAACGAGGACCAAGAGTATTCATATTCATGCGATATGCAGAAAACGGAGATATGCTGGATTTCATTCGTCAAAATGGATTAGTCCCTGAAAGACAAGCCAAGATTTGGTTTCGACAAATGGTCCAAGGTTTGCAATATTTGCATTCTCTTAATGTGGCTCATCGCGACCTCAAGTGTGAAAATATTCTCTTGTCACGTCATTGGAATATAAAATTAGCGGATTTTGGTTTTGCTAGATTTTGTGTTGATGTAGATGGTAATTTTTATATAAGTAGTAATCACATTAATTAGGGGCAATGATGAATTTTCGGACAATATCTTGTCATTTTATTGAATATTTTGTCTTTGTTTTTTTGAAATTTCAGGGAAACGTGTGTTAAGTCAAACTTATTGTGGGTCTGCAGCTTATGCTGCCCCAGAAGTTGTTTCTGGTACACCGTACAACCCCAAGTTAGCAGATGTATGGTCTATGGGTATCATTTTGTACATTATGGTAAATGCCACCATGCCTTTTGATGACTCTAATCTCAAGAAGTTACTCAAGGACCAGTTAGCTAGAAAGTGGGAATTCCGCTCTCGAGTTAAAGATGTTCTGTCACAAACTTTGGTCACTCTGGTTCGTACAATCCTGGAGCCCGATATTACACTGCGGATTACCTTAGATCGCATTGCTGGCCATGAGTGGGTTCGTCGGGATGCTCAATCCGCTTCGCAAGCAACCACGGATGTTCATGATGTTTCTGTTCCTTTGCAACTTACCTGATGAGAACACTTGTATAAGATGTTCATGCTACGTATTACCCGTGAAATATGTCCCTAACAATTTCAGTCGGCTTACAATTTCTATTTCCCATCCAAGTCTAAATTTCTCGTAAGAAACTCGGATATATTTTACTTATAGTCTTGATTATTGCTAAGAACGATAAGAAAGTAGCTATCAAATCTCCGAAAATAATCTCATCATTTTATTTTACCAGGTGATATTTGAAATCGGATTACCAAAACGAAGAGTGGCAATGGAAAATGATAGCAGATCTATTCCAAACTATAATGACACATTTTTTCTCGTTTACATAAATCATAGAAGTATATTTATTAAATTTATTAGATATACTATATATACAATATCGAATGCTAATGCTGAATGATGAATGAATCATATAAATTTCTAGTCATTTCTTCGGCAGATTAAAAACACAGTACCTTTACCTATATGCCTTCGAACAGAATGAATCCGTGAAATCATTGTAGTATGGTAGGTAATTGATATTGAAATTATATACAACTAGGGCCCCGATACTGTTCAGAATTTCGAAAGGTTTAGGCACCATATATATTGTAGTAGACATAAAAAAGTTTTATCACGCCAAGGAGTTCCTAGACAAAATCGAAAATATGGTAATATTTCGAAAAAAGTTTAGTTTTTTGCTAATGAATTACCCACACTTCATTTCATATTAAATTGCAGTATACAAGACTTCAAAAAATGTAAAAACAGATTTGGATGAGTTCATAGATTACTTAATTTCATATACTTTTCGTATTAATTATTGTGAGAGAAAAGCTCCTTGCTTTGTAGTGATTTTTTTTAAATTATTAGCGACTATTCAGTCAGGTTGATTTTTATGGCTATGTTGAAAGGGAGGCAAGGAGAATAATCTGGCTACCCCTAGACCTATTAGACCTGCAATGAAAGTAACAACATAAAAAAATATGGATATACAGATAAGCCATATTTATTTCATCATTGATTAGTGTTTCTATCACTTACCAGAACCAAAGAGACCTATGAAAAGTTTGTCTGTAATGGAAGATTTGACCATTGCCGATCTTGCTACATAAATACCTGCACAAAAGAGCCCTCCACCAGATACCAATTTGCATGATAAACAATCGTTTTCTTGGCCCATTCTTCACAGGAATTTATCTGATCAGAGACGGAAACGATCACGGACGGAAACGAAGGATGTATGCAGGCAGGTCTTCCTGAAATATTCCATAAAAAATAGTTGGTCCATATTTCAAAGTCCATAAAATTGTAGTAATGCAATAAAGTTAGTTAATTTTCATATAATATTATACACCTATGTGACCTGTACATGCACGCGTAAATACATAATATACGTCTGCGTCTGTGTGTGTAGTGTGTATTATGATGTTTAACTTCCTAAATATTATGTATGTTATTTTTAAGGCCTCCTTTCATGATTAATGAGTTTTTCCCCAGGAATAAATACCTCGATATAAATAAGACCAACTGGATTTTCCATATAATGTACACACGAACGAACATTGCTAACTGCGAAAATGATAATCTTATTTGCTTACTTTATTTTGGGATTTTATTTGCCACTGATTGGCTGATGCTATATGTATTAATATTTACGCAAGATATGTTATAGTTTTTTTGTAAAAATTGTTGTAAGAATTTCCAGAAAAACGATGATATAATTTTATTTTGTCCAAAAGTATAGAGAAAAGTAGGTTTGGTACATGATCTGTAAGTATGTGTTGGTTGGAAAGAATGAACAAAGTAAACCTTGAAAGCTACTTGAAAGCGAGGAATATTTAAAATTCAAATGGTTCCAATTCTGCCACACACATGCTAGAATGGAAGCGTGGAGGAGATAAATAGACAGAATAGTTTCCACTGGGAAGGGAGTTATAAAATATAAACATATTAACAAGGTTTACTCACGCAAATTGGTCAAACTTGATATTTAATTGCCAATTAAGACAGCTAATTTGCTGACAGGCTTTTTTGTTGTTCCTCTCCGTTTTTCCTGCGATGAAAGGTAATAAATAATATTAATAAAGTTCAATAGTTGTAATCAAAACCTTAGTTAATTCATAGTTAAGCTAACTAACAGATATATGTAAATGCCAGAAACATAAATAAAAGATATTGTGTTATTTAAATAGTATAATTGAATATATTTTGATTAACTGTTGTGTAATAATAATTTTGTGATTGCAGCGAAAGCTAAAATTGCCGCTCCTGCAGCTACCGAGAAGCGGGCACAAAATCTCAAGACAGGCAAAGCTGTAAAAATCAAAAAAGTTGTCGAATCTTCTTCAGAGGAAGAAGTGGAAGCGTTAGAGGATGATGTCCTTAGTAGTTCTGATTTGAATGATGAAAATGGTAATGACTCAGTTGAAGAGGACGCTGAAAATAGTAATGATGAAGAAATTGATGATGGTTCTGTTGAAGAGGACGCTGAAAATAGTAATGATGAAGGAATTGATGATGGTTCTGTTGAAGAGGACGCTGAAAATAGTAATGATGAAGAAATTGATGATGGTTCGGTTGAAGAGGACGCTGGCGATTCTGACGCTGATAATGAGGAGGAGACTGGGGAAGAAATATCTGGGTGGGCTGATTCTATGGCCAAAATTCTAAATAGCTCCAAACCTAAGCACAAAAAAGTTCTAATTCTCTCTAGGGCCAAAAAGGATTATGAGGTAATACAATTAATGGGAACAAAGCCATTAGTAAAGAGACCATTTTGAAATACTGATCTAATATAATATTCATCATTCTCAGATAAACACTGCACCTCAAAAGAAGCCGAAACTAATAGCAGAAGAATTGGAAATTGATGGGGTCGAAAAATCAGAGGAAGCGCCAGTTAAAGAGTCTGAACCTAAAGACTCAGCTTTGTGTTTGAAAACGCAAAGAAAATTGGAATTAAAACAAAAACGACTGGTTAGTTGCAAGCTTAAATTACGCAGTCAATTATTATTTAGTCCCTAGTCCGTTTTTGGGGCATATTATATTATTAATATGTTTTGGGCATAGTAAAATTATTAAGTTTTGCGGTTTACTCTGTTTAGTGATGTATCCAATATAAAAGCAAGGATTGATGTTGATAAGTGATTTATTTTGGTTTTAGGAAAAACAGTGGGACAATCTTAGTAGGAAGAAGCCGGAAGACGGGGACATCCAAGTAGAACGAGCTTTGCTTAAAATTGCTACTAAGTAAGTATTAATCAATTTATAATTGGCCTGAACATTTATAATACACAGTTAGCCAAGTAATGCATGAATTTTCAAAGAAAAGTATAAACTTGTTTTATTTCATGGTATTAACCTTAACTTTGACATAGGTCTCAGGTTCAGGTTAATGAATAAACATCAAAAGTTGATAATATGTGGTCTTATGTTTCAGGGGTGTTGTGCAGCTATTTAATGCAGTTTCCTTCCAACAAAAAACTGTGAAAGGAAAACTAAGAAAAGTTAACAATTCTGAATTTAAAAAGGATAAAGTTCTTTCCCAGACAAAAGATATGTTTAAGTCAGCATTAAAGAAAAGTAGCAAAATGGACGAAGACGAAGATGAAATTGAAATTAAAGAAGAAAGTGACGATGATAATATATCTAAGCGACCTCGTAAATCTGGAAAGGATAATGCAAAAAAGCCTACCTGGCAAGCTCTTCAGGATGATTTTATGTTAGATGCTAAAATGAAAGACTGGGACCGCAGCAGTGACAGTGGTGGGGACTAATTTATTAATATTATGATGTACAATTTGAATTTTAATAAATATTTTATCGCGTTAATTTTTAATATAGAACCTTACAAATTTGACTGCTTTTAAGCATTTAATATGTTGTACTGGCAATTTAAAATTCAAATAACTATATGTATTACTTACTGCGTACACTAACAGAGAGGTACCTGGAAGCTAGTGAGAGATACTGAATTCGGTGACCCATCGCTACTATTACTAGTAGAAGGTGGTGGTTCATCCGCTATATTATTAAGGACATCCTCTATCCAAATATGTAACAGGCTCAACTGGTTTTTGCAAATATCATGTTTCTTTTTAGGGTGAGAATAGAATAAGCCGTCTACACCGCATTTCCGCAGCCTTTTGAAAGTACCTTTTGCCCATCTGGCTTTGACCAGAGGATCTTCGAATCCTTGACTCATGAACAGCTTCGGCATTTGAGGTATTACAGATAGATCTACTTGTCCCTTTGTCAGATATTTCTTTATAAACGGTTCCATAAAATCGTCTCTAGGCTTCCTTATTGAATCTTCAAACGTTCCTTGACATGGAATTGTGATATTTACATCTCTTTTACAACTTGATTTTTCGACAACTAATGGTGTCTCGGGGTCTCTGTTTTGTTCCAAATGCTGCCATATTTGTAACCATGTTTTTAATTAAAATGTACAGTGGTAATTCAAGAAATAGATGTAGTTAACTACTGAAGTATTATGTTGATGGTGTAGCCCTTACTTCAAAAATAATTGAATTTGATGGTAAAAATGAACTTAGGGTGAAAACTCCTGCGATCTGAGGATGAAATCGGTATGCTAGGTGTAAGGCCATTGAACCACCACTAGAAAATCCTGAGAGTTTGAATGGTTGTTAAAAAATAATTCTATTATAAATAAATGTATTTCTATTTCCCCTTGGACCACATCACGATCACATCATTCAAATAGTTTCATTTTAATGTAGTCGTATGGTTGTATTTGTACCCCCGATCACCATCTTTGACAACGGAATTCCAGATGTTTTATGCTCTTCTAGTACTAATTTGCTTAACTCAAAAGCAGTGCTGTTTATAGAACCCAAATCTTCAGGTGCATCATGGTCGAAAGATAGGCGATTGAACCACACGGATTCATACTGGTTAGTATTCAAGTCATTGTTGTAATATGCATAATAATTTGGCCCACTTTTGCTGATTAAAGGTATTTTTAGTGGGGTTTTTACCTTATTTCCATGTGGGAGATAAGGCAATTTCGGTGCAGATGGATATAGTACACGACAGGTCTTAAAGGTAAAATCTTTATCTAAAATTTTGTGCAACCAGCTCTTCAGTCCAGTACCATTGTCACCTATTTACTCCATGTAGCATGAAAATAATCATCTTAATGTGTATTTAAAGGGTTTGCATTGCAACAAAAGACGAGTCATTACAAATAATTTATTATAATACAGAGATAGAATAGACTCACAAGACCCGTGAAGGAAGAACACGCACCCCTTAGTATTTTTGGTAGTGGCTTGTGTGATTTCTGAAATGGTAGTGGAAGCTATTCGTTGCATTATTGCCAAGATATGGAAATATTTTCTACATGTAATTTAGGGAGAATCTTCTAAAATTAAGATATTTCTTTATATGCATGAGTTTCAATGAATTTAGTTTTTTACTTGTCCTGTCTTGTGCAGTGGAAATTGTGATAGAGATGTGCATTTTGTTATCTTTCATCTTAAGTTGTGCTGGAAACCTTTTTTATCATATCCCTACCAATTTCATGATTTCATAGAATAGAATATTTATATGAGCCTTGGAATAGAGTATAGAGTTCTGCGGAACATGACCCTCATATTTATTTTATGCTATTTAAGCTTCAGACAATCATGATGATGCGAATAACTGATTAATATTTAAGCTTGCAACAAGTAATTTTTATTTACAGTTCACATTTTGTATACTTACACATAAATTATTGAAGTAATGAATTTCTACTTACTTTTTACTTACATGTAGAAGTAAAAGTACTATGTTGACTACGTAAGCGTTGTTCTTTCATTTGACACAATTTTACTTTAATTTCACACTTCATACTATCTCTAATACAGCTTTTGTGTTGGCATTTTCAATTCAATTGAATTTGGCATAACCTTACTAATTGGCTGTTTCCGTCTGTCTAGTATTACATAACTTTTTCAATTCTGAACACAAGACAAACCCACGGAATTCATTACATTTTATACATAAAGTACTTGCATGGTATAATTTCTAATTATATATCTTAACTAATGTAACTCTACACTAGCTTAATATTTTATATAATGACATGTACTTATGTAATATCTTAATGTATATAGTATTAGTTGTAATACTTTATGTACAATATTTGACAATGGTTACTGCACAATCTCGGCAAAACACTGGCATAGCATTGCATTGACTTACAATTTAGCAAGCCACAATCCAAGTGTAAACTATCTTATTCATTCTTAACTACAGTACTTAATTAATGGTAGACTAGTTATAGTATTTAGTAGACTAAACGTACTCACTTACCAATAATATTCTTATAGAACCGGAATGTTCACATTTCCTATACTTACTGACCAAAAACAGAAATTTTCTGAACTTAAAGCTAAAATTAATTACAATTCAATTAGTCTGACAGTTTACATTGAAGACACAATCATTCTGAGAATGAAAGTGTAGTTCTGACTGTTTTCCTAAAGCATGACTAGATTTCACTCAAGCCTGTAGTCAACCTGTGACTGGCAGTTGCTTAGCTAATTTCCTTCCTTTCCCTAAATTATTCACCTACCTATCTTTTACTTTCCTATACACTTTTTAGCATGTAGCAATCTAATATTCCACTAAAATGCTAAACACCCAGGATGTACTTAAAATTACATAATTCGTATACTGTAATCCTATTCAATGGTAAATAAACGTATTAGTTAAGTAATGAAAGGAAAAGGCAAGTCTCCTGAAGAAAGCTTCCTTTCTCCTCGTACCTTTTGCTTTCACCACTTTCTCTGTCTTTCTACAATTTACCATTTTCTTACTAACACATACACACTCGTCCGGCCGGACTTTTCTAACTTTCTATCCATTCATTCACAAAATTCATCGTTCTACACCAATATTACAAACTTGCTTAGAAAATGTGTGCGCACCAAAATCATACGCAACATTGATCAGCAAACTATAAGAAACTCATAATAAATGCCTTCAATAATCCGGATATATTCTTAATAAAATGAGTTCCTCTGCTGGGAATCATACCTGAGCTGAGCAGAAAATGAGTGAATACCTGGCTAAAGTATTCCCTTATTCAGAAGATCTTACGTAATTAATGGAAAATCAAAGAAAAGAATAACTGCGAGTCTTCTGAATAAGGGAATCTTTGATAATATGAAATAACTGAAAACATGACACAACCTAAAAGCACTAGTAAATGACACATTATGAAAAGAAATGCTTTTCCTACAACCGGAAAGAAATAAATACTTCCCTAAAGAATCCCATCCTACCTAAATTGACTATTTGGTTTCAGTGTTAATGATTGTAAACAAACAAAATGACTAGTCATGCATTCTCCTATCCTACCTATAACTAATATTGCATTTTCCACCCACTAGACAACTCTTTTGACTAGTTCTACCGTTTTCTTCCCTAAATATCCGTAGACTGGTTAATTTTTCTTGCTAACATGTAAACAACCGAAAGTTGCAACACATACCTACTCACTATTTTAGCATTGTCAACGCGAACCTCAACTTTTTTAGATCATTAAATTGCAAGCAGACTTACTAAACTTAACACAAGACAATTATAATTAGATTTCATACGTGTACATTGTTAAATACAATTATAATTCTCAGAAAGGACGACTGGGGAAAGAATACTGTCTGAAGAGTGAGAGAGCGAGTGATGGAGACAGACACGCCGCTCTCGCAAACAGAGATCAAGTACTCGACGAAACAGGAAGAAGTAATCCAGCCGCGGACGCTTGATGCATCATTAACCTTGCGGACAATGATGACGATAAAGGAATCATATTTGCTTCTTCTGCCTCACGACTGCTCCCATGTCCATGACTCAGTGTCAGATGGTTAGCTAGAGAGGGCAAACTCGCAAAGGTAAGCGGACACCGAGGACATGTGAAAATATCTCGTTCAGAAGATGATTCCCGGGTCTTTGTTTCGCGTTCGTGTTTCAGTTTACTTGACTCGGTCGACGATACTGAATTCAGTGACAATGGCGAGAGTGGAGTTATCATAGAATGGTTATTGGGCGAACAAGGATTACTTAAAGATTGTTCTCGACCTCCTCTCACGATTGACTCTTCTTCAGGATATCCATGTGCTGGGTTAAGGTGGGAAGATAGATGCAACTGGAATTTTTTCGGATCATTGAAATTTTTTCGACAGATTACGCACATGAACGGCGTGTCCATTTGCTGGTAACTTGTTTCAGGACTTTCTCTACCTGGAAGAACAAATAATTATTTTAGTTTACTATTTGTAATGACGTTCTTTGTTAGTCTCAAGTCCCAATACAACTTACAACTTAAGGGGGGG
>JABASH010006532.1:0-10499 GCA_019776445.1 Tomocerus maximus
AAAACATGGACTTGAAGAGGAAAAAATATGTATGTAATTATGTGTTAACAAACATTGAATGTTCAAATTATCACAAAAATCGAAACGGACTTTTGTATTGATTATTTCAAAAGACTGTAAGATGTGGGACGAACGGAGTTCGGAAGTGAAACCATAAATTGCATACAACGCTCTAAGCGGAACTGAATGGAAAAAGCAAAAGTTGGGAGAGAGAGCAAGGCATTTTCGAATCAAACCGAGTGTGAACTTTAATGCTATGCATTATGTGATACTTCCTTTTAAAGTGAAGGGTTATTGTGAAGTTTAAAATGAAACCAATAAAATTATTCTGTTATGCTGTTCAATGAAATGCAGAGTGCAAGTACTACAATAGTGGGGCACCTTCAAAGAATAGAGAACACCCATAACGATAACATCGTACTTATAAATAAACTGTGGGTTCCTATTTTACTTCATTTGTGTAAGTAAAAGTCAGTGTGGATAGGTAGACGCACAGAGTACTTAGTGTATACGTGGTAAATGCGATTCCTGGTCAGAGCCATGGTTTATTTTCTATATATAAATACTGTGCACCCATATTTATTTAATAATTCGATTTCATTTCATCGCGAGGTGACTGGAGTGTAAAAATTGTCAAAAGCTGTTTAATGTGAAATAGATGGTAATGGATTCTTGACTTCCCCCACAATTTATGAGCCATTTTATATAGAACATTCAATGATATTCCAATTTTTCACTCGAGAGCTAAAAACTTTTAAAAGCTTTGATACATTTTATTCTCATAAAATAATTTTAAGACGAATTCGTTAATGTTTATAAACTTGGAACTTTCCATCTTGCATATCTATTTAACTGCATTTTGTGCAAAGTGAGAGCTTCGCCCTTTCCCAACTGAAACTTCGCCAAGAGGATGAAATGACATAATTCTAACAACCCTAATTTTTATTAGCAGGGAGCTTGTCATGACGTGATGTAAATGTGCTAGCCAAGTCAACCCGCTAGTTTAGGATTTCCCAGTTGGCATAAATTTTGTTTTGTGAAGGCCATTATCTGTCCCTCACACGTGAGGAACTTGAGTCGGGTAATATTTTGTCACTTTACGAGCCCATTGGCTTTTCTGACTCTCAAGACAAAGATTCAACTCCGGAAAACAAATGTGAGTTGTCCAGAGACAATTATTGTAAACTGCCTGTATGCAAAGTTTTAGTAGTCGTGCACCAAGGAACCATTTCCTGTGAAATATGTGAAGGTACGAGGGAATGGGTAACATCATTATGCAACAGTTAAAGTGTTGACTTGAGCTATTGAGCTATTCTCAGAGTGCACAAGTGATATATCGATGTAGACACACTGCTGTCAACTTAAGCCAAAGCTATGTCCTATGTAAACCATTCCGGGGAAGCATTGCAGTCTTTTAAAGAAAATGAATCTTGCTTTTTTGTTTTACTTATTGTTTTCTCTCTTTCTGAAGATGCAAATATTTTCTGTTTATTTCCAGATTCCCACATCTTTATGTTCTCTGAGTCTAAATCTGTTTCTGTAAGTGAGCAGAAAAAGGAAACACATTTTTAATGTTTAAGGTAAAACTGTTTTGTTTGGTTCATGGGGGTCAAGTTCAAATCAACCTGCCTTAACGAATAAATTCTGCCTGTTCTGCTATTGCTTCACCAAGTGGACATAAATATTCTTCTTGCGACAAAAAACTTGGCTTTTATTTTGGAATTTTCTTTAGAAACTTTGTAGGTAGGAATGTAATGAGTAGCTAAACTTCACTAGTTAAGTAGTCCGTGTCAAAACAAGTGTAGGAGGATATTCTTTTACATCTCTCTTGCTTTGTTTAATTATACTAGTTGTTTGTGACTGTCTTGTCTGTCGGTTATATATTAGTACGCGTAAGAATAGCAAATCAATGTTCGTGACAGTGACAAAAGGTAATAAATATTCCCAGATTTTCTTTTTCTACAGATACACACATAAATTAATGTTGCATTGGTACCAGTTTAACTTTCGTTAGCATTCTGTCATCTTGTTACAGCCTAAGAGTATACGCATACATACCTAAACTAAGTGGACGGCCCGTTATTTGGAATAATGGATGCGCTCGTGCTAACTCCATCTCTCACAGTTACGCACTGTTGACATTGCAAATTGAAGCTCTGTCTTTCACTCACCGTCCCATACCTTACTGTCACCATTACATGTGTTCTCTTTCCTCTACTAGATAACACACCGCCAGAAAACACTTTTAGTACCAAATTTTTCTATCGTAACACATTGATTTTCACTAGATGAATACTGATATTATGTACGTGAGTATTCAATCTGCTCTGTGACTGTTACTCTATCGCAGTATCGGCAGTCGGCAGCCGGCAGCATCGCACGGCATGAACTTATCTGTAGGTAAATACAGTGTAAGTATAACAGAAACTAAATAGGATTTCTTAAAAATCATTACGCAGTAGCTGCGTGATATTAGCTGTATACATATGCCACTTTTGAAAATGACCTCTCCTTCTGTACAAGACTAATATCATATAAACATCTCTAGTTTACCGTATGATAGTAGTGATATCGGTAATTGGTCACGTCTTTACTTATTTACGAGGTACCTTATTTTATTGTCGCGGTTTGGAATTGGACCCGCATACACGTAGCGTAGGTGTTGGGCTCTAAATACCTAACAGCTTAAGTACCTGAATTAGCATCATATAAAATTTTTTCAAGGCAGTAATAGTACTTGTACACTTACAATGATTACCGGATACCCACCGCTGGGAAATTGGAGTTACTTAATAAATCAAATTCCCGACTGTTAGTCATCAAAGGGACACGCTTTGAAGTTTTAATAATATTATGTGTTAATTCCGATTTCCCTAATAAGCATGCCTTCCGGATCTGACTAGTACCGTTTTCCATAAAATTGGATTGCAAAAATTAATAGGCACCTGCACAACAAGAAATAATAGAGACTTATGTTGTGTAGTTAATTTTTGACTTCATTTAATGCACGTTAGAATAGTTTATGGTCTAGGATTAAGAAATTCTAAGGGTGATGAGACCAGTTTTAATCCTTTGGTGTGCCAGAGGAGAAATAGTCAAATTGAAGTACCATCCTTGTATCGGGAATTTATGTATATTGTGGAATTTATCTATGCGCGTTGGACCTGTCAATAATGGGATTAAGTAGTAGGACTTTAAACACAGTATGTACATGCACTTGTAAAATGTAGTACAAATGATGACACGATTGATATGAATGTCTCTAGACAGTTTATGAATACGGAAACTTTGCAACATATTTTCTTATACTGGAGTCTTTTAATTATATAGATTACAATAGCAGAACATACTATTGAATTGTCTGTTGAATTGGTTAGAAACGTCAATCACTAGTGTAACCAGTTTGTCTTTAAAGTAAGTAGATGTAAATTAACGTAGGAGACGGAGAATTAATTTCTGTAAGACAACTGCAAATAGGGAGGCGCTTTTGGCAGTAACAAAACTTTACTAGTGGGATGACACTATCAATTTCGAAATCTTTTGTACAAGGATGTATGATTTTGTTGCAAACCTTTCTCAAGTCTTTCTTCGTAGTAATGATCTCCAAACTGGAGGTGGAGTTAAAGGTGGGTAGACTGGCTCGAAGAAAAGGATTGTGTACAGAGATGCAGACATTTCACATCATGAGTCATAGTCATTAGTACTGGACAGATACAATAGTGCTTATTTTGTTGGAAATGTACTATGTCTCCGGTATGGTACAGCATTGTTGCTCTCTATATGCATTCCAGTTGTACTTACTGTACAATGACATGATGTGCATTGAATTTCAAGAATTGACAACCTGATAGGAAACGGAATTTTGAACAAAAGCAAAAGTATAGAGGAGGACATTCCATGCTCCATTAATTCATAAAAGTGAACAATTGTACTACAAGAACAGCCTACTATGCACAAAACAATATGGCAAATATGTACCAATAGAAAAGAAACCTACAGTACACATAGATCTGAATGAATGCAGTGGAATGACAAGAGAAGTAAACCAAGCATTCGTTTACAAAAGAATCTCAATTGCCGTAATATTTTATATGTGTATGTATATTTGTAAGAGTACACTTTTAAACCTATTTAATTTGATTTACACGGGTAATATGGGGATTAACTTTTATTTCGTAGGAACTGCATTTCTTTGACAGAACAGCAGACTGGAGGTAAGGTGAATAGGGTCATTTTGCTATAAACTTTAGTACTTACTTTCTCTAGTCATTCCTTTCATTTTTATAAATGGAACGGATAACTAAAAACTAAATAAATAGACGCGGCCAACTAAATGACTCTCATTCTTCACCTTTTCACTGACCAGACCATTTCGTCTAGTGTTCCTTCTACTTCACTTCTGTCAATTTCTGTTTGCATGTGTTTCTGTCTTAATATTTAGTTACGCGTTTGCCATTTATTCCGAGTACAAGTACGTTTCCCTATTTTTGATTCCATATTATACGCACACCCGGTTGTCCACATTTGCCAATACCATACAGCATCCATAATTTTGTATATAGAATATAATTTTTATGTGACATTCTTAACTAAATTGTTTATTGAAATTATTTTTCGTTTTCCAGAATGAAATTATTGGCCATATTAACGTTAACATTCTCCGTCGTGGCTGCGGCATCATTGAAAAAAGACGATTCGAAGCAATCTAAAAGAACTGGACGACAATTTGGTTGGCAAACGCCATATTATACTCGTCCTTATGATCACAGCAAAGTTTATGGTCAGAAATACTATGAAGGTATCAGGCAACCTGGGAACGCTGTAGATAAATCTTTAGCACAAGAAAATATCAAAATGGAAAAGCATCTGGGGGCTATGTTAGAAATAAAAGCAACTGCCAATAAATTGCCTTCTATTGAGTTGAGACTAAAGCCTACTAAAGTGAACACTTCGTTGATTGTGAATCGGAGTCATGGAAAGTCCCATCCTGTAAGACTACCCGCATACTCCGAACCTCAATATCATCCACAAAGTTTTTACGGATTATCAAATTACTATCAACAACAGCCAATTCAAAACTTTTACGGAAATAAAGAATTGCCTATCCCTATCACAAGTCCGATGAATTCCAATAAATCCAAGCAGTGAATCCATCTACGATTCTTACAATCCAAACTACATCGGAATGAACTACAACACCGGCTACGGGCAGTACATGGCCGCAATGGGACACCCGAGTTTCGGAGTTCAGGGACAATACAATCCTTCTGGAGGACTATTGGGCAATTATAATTATTATAATAACCCGTATAATAACAATTATTATAATAACAGACCCGTCAATGAATTTGAGAACAATATTGAGAACACTATTGAAAGTATTATCACTGATAGTTTTCAGTTTCAATGCCCACTTGATTTGTCAGGAAAAGGTCATGTTGTGGGACAGGCTACAATTTATCCCGATCCTTCTACATGTAATCGCTTTTATTACTGTCAAATGGGTCATGCCTATGTATTCCAGTGTTCTGAGGAATTGTATTACAATCCTGCGATCAAGGCTTGTGATGAAAAGCAAAACTTCTCTTGTGGAAATCGGGTTATCTAGACACATGCAGTTTTTTGAAAAGCTTACTTTGATATCTCAATTTGTTATACTATTTAATTTTACTTGGTACAGAAATGTGATACACTATTGTATGTACTCTATTATGGGAAATGCTGGAATAAAATGCAAAAATTAACTTATCGCCAATTTTAGCTGTCGTAAATTACACATTTATTCGAAACGTCTATTCATGCGCAATCTTTTATGACATCTTATTTTACCAGGCTATAAAAGCATTCTCTACACAAACCTTGCACATCTCGGTGATATATTTATTTTGAAATGACATACTTTTACTGACCCAAATCGAATTTGTTTTGCCACTTCTGGAAATGAGTCAATTAACTTAGCAACTAAATAATAGTTTTGTAGTGACCGACTTGCTTATGCAGGCAGAAGGGCGGAAAGAGAAGGTTAGATATCGAAGTGTAAAGTAGTGGAAAAAAGTCCTAGGACAGATTTAAAATGGACCTCAAAGGATCAACATCCACTAAAAATTCTGTAAATAGACCTCCCCACAATCCATTTTATGAACTCATTCGTGAAGACAAAAACAATAATAAGGATAAGCCAGCCCAAGAATTATTTCACTATGGGAAAAGTAATATTAACCCACGCATAAGACAGTCACGATTTGTGAATATTGCAACGGATGAATCCCTGGACAGTTTGCTATCTTGTTACAAGGAAGAATTATCGGAAACTCGCAGAAATAAAATTCAACCTCATCCTGTCTACTACATCGACGATGAAATCTGCAGAATAGTTGACGATGGAGCAATTGAATTCGGAGTTGTAACTAATTCAAGTCTCGCAGGCCTCAATACACTCCAAGTCATATGGACTGCTCACGACACAGTTGAATGCCAAAACGTGACAGAGATAGACCTTCGTCAAGGATCAGAGCAACAGCAACCAAAAGTAGCTACTTACTTAATCTATACAATATTTCACTATAAGATCTACAAACAAACCTATAAGAAAAACTTACCATTTCTGGATTTCAGATTGCACTTGTGGACAGAAAATTACAACGCGGAGATTTAGTACGCATTGAACCAAACGGAGAATTCGGAGAAGTTGTGAACGTGGAATGGATGGCTTACTTAAAAGTTGTGGAAACAAATGAAGCGATTGTCGATGTTCGTTGTCACCATTTGGAGCCCCTATTGGTACATCTGCAGGTTTAATCATATTTTAGTGATTTTAAGTTCGATTTACAATGTTGTTATTTTTGCAGCCGTACCAAATTGGAAACAGAATTGAATTAGATGGTTGGATAGGCGTTGTAGAAACTGTTGAGTCCAAAGCCACTATAATGTTCTCTGATGGTCAATCTTGCATTATTTTCTACACGCACTTCTTGCCTGAGAAAACGCCGTATCCAGGGAGAAAAATTTCGTTTAGCACAGAAGAGTTAGAAGATCTGGGTACCGAACATTTGGAAAGTGGAAGAAGAATTAGATCAAAATACGGTAGCAAACCTCCCGATGGTTTTGTGGTTTTCCTAAAGGTGAGGTCTCAAGCCAAGTAGTCATAAGTTCACATACACTAGTTGACAATAATATAATAAGCTGCCATTATAACTGCTAAATGATATTATATCTAATCTACTAGCGTAATGTGGTCAACTCTGTGATCTGTCTTAAATACCTAGTTAATTTTATGGAATGATTTGCTGTAATAAATTGACACGAATTTAAATAGGTCTACTCTATTGAAGTGGAATGGAAAATGCCAATTTCTTTGGACGATGCGGATTCAAAACCACATTTTACGAAAATCAAACGTTCAGAATTGAAGAATGCTGTGCGAAACTGTGACTGCCCTGGTCCACACCACTATCAATTGGATTCTGATCAGACTGAACTGCTGGATAATTTCCATTACTACACTGCAAAGCAGGGGGATGTTTCCTTGTCTATCAAGAACAAGGAACTGAATATGCACATAATTTCTGAATTTTTCTTAGGTGTAAATGAAGATAGCGAAATTTCGGACAATGAAAATGATAATGTAACTATAATATTTTGTAAATGAGCTGTACTATATTCCTTTCCACTGTTCATAACTCTAATATTTACATAGGTTCCTGTCAGTGCCCCTACAATTGTGTCAGTCTTGAGAACTTGTCGTGTGATTGATGTGCAGTGGGAAGTAAGATAATATTCTTCTCCATGTTTGTGAAAATGAAATTGAATTTTCAATAATAGTTTGATTAAACTATAGTCAGGAGCAATCGGTAGCTACAGAAGTTGTGATGTTCTCGAGAAGGTATCATTCCCAGACCAATTTCGACAAATCGTTCAAAGGAAGGGATCCTTAACATCATCGTCAACGCATGACTACGGAGTAACTCTTACGCGCTCTCCAGGTATATGATTTTAGATTAATATTTTTTAATGGGATTTCTTTCGAAAGAGAAACTGATAAGTGATAATGTCTATTTATAGACGATACTGTTTCGGTAAAGTGGTTTTCGAAAGCTGACATAAATGAGTCGTTTGAAGAGACAACCACGTCAGAATCTAAGTACGATATTGATTACCATTTTAAATATGGTAGAATCACTCCTGGAGAAATTGTATGTCGATCAAAGGACTGTAAACTACCAGAAGGAGTATTTCAATTTGGGGTTGTTGATCGTGTCACAGAGGATGGAAAAGTAAATGACCATAATAATTGGTTGTAAACAAATAATTGAGATTTGCTAATTATACCCTGAAAATACCCATGTAGGTAGTTGTCATCAATCGCATAACAAACACCAAAGAGATATTGTATCCATTTGACCTGGAAGTCGTATTGGAAGATGAAAGAAAACCGTTTGTCCCTAGAACCAACTCTGAGAAAATGTTTTTCAAGAAATTATTTGTTGAAACTGCTACAGAGGAAGGGGATCCCATTACAATACAAGAAAGTTATTTCAGTCCTCGACTGCTCAGGAATTACAATCTGGCTACAATTCCTTCAGAAGAGAAGTTTAAGATACTTCCTCATGCCCCGGCTTCTCATTATTTCTACTCTGATCCTGTTGTGTACAGTGACGATTATTTACTGAAAGTGTCTTTTGATCGCAAAATGATGAAGCAGTTTTTTGCACAAGGGATTTGGATTATTGGCTACGAAGATCGATTGGTACAATTAAATATTAAACTTGATTATCTCCAGGAATTAGAATTGCTGACACTTTTTATATTAATCTTAGGAGCTTTACTCAGCAATGATGGTAGGACAGAAGGGGACTCCTTATGAAGATGGACTCTTCAACTTTGATATTCACTTACCTGTAGACTATCCACAGATTCCTCCTAATTTTTACCTGACTACAGTCCTCTGTGAACCAAATTCAATTCCAATTGGACTCACACCTGGATTTCACCATTTTTCTAAACTTTACACTCTGAAAACACTATCAATGCTAGAAGCTATACTAGCAGTTCAGAGTAAGTGCAATTACATCTGTATACATATTACGTACTTATTACGTACATACGACAAAGAAATAAACTTTGCAACAGTTCTTTACAACTTTATATCAATTCCATTTAATGTGGCCATTCTTACTTCGGTCTCCAGAATTCATATTTGTGGCGAATCAACAGCAGGAGATATCGGATGAGTTGCCCTCTGATGATCTGAGAAACTTCTATTGTCACATGACGATTAATGTCCTAGATTCTTTATTTAGAATTTTGGCAAAACCTCCTACAAATTGGCGTTACGATATCATTCGTTATGTTCATGCTACAGCTCCAAGGTATGTAGTACAAATATATTATTAACTCCAAGATTATTTAACCAGTGTATGTATGTAGTCTATCAGATATACATTAGGGGAAGTGATTACAATTATTGTTTTTAAAATTAATTCTCCATTTCAGAATCATTTCTCGCTTATCTAAAATTGTGGCAAAGTCCACCAAATCGATCAGTAAGAACAAAATATTCCGTATTCTGTATGAATCTCATATTATTTCCTCGTGTATTCTTAAAATTTTCCTACATCCTGCTAAATTAATTCATATGCTATCTAATGCAGCGTCAAAGGAAAATACTAACAAGGGAAGTAAGGGAACAAAATCATCTACTCCTTTTCCTGTACCTGTCACAAAAGGGTTCCTCAGAGCCATTGGAAACAGGATTCGTCGCTTCCAAGAACTTAATCTCACAACGGCTGGACCAAAATTATAGACTGCAAATGTAAGAATTCGTATGCGCACAATGTCAGCAATCACTGCTTATCTGGATATAATACTAAGGCAAAAATGATGATAATGATCCAATAAACGATATGCAATGTATGTAATGATCACCCTTGATTTTATGTCAGACATATTTAAGCTGAGATTTACAAATGTCATTGTTAACTCTCTCCACCTGCACCACAAACAAACAAGTGCCAACCATGACTGACAATGATCTCGGAGAATAAAATAAATGGGAAAATATTACAATCATAATATCACAATAACTAATAGTCTAGGCCTAGCTATAACATAACTACTTTGAGTGCACATGTTAATTACTAGCTACTTGTACTGCTGTGAATAGGACATGTGGTGCCCAGAGTTTCTTTGACATGTTGCTTCAAAAAGCACTGGAGTGAATAAACACCTAATGTGTCAATTGTGCTCTAAAAAGGATTTATTCCGTTTTCTGCTTAGTACCGTAATTTCCCCTAAATCGGGACAAATTAAGCCTATTTTGCTACACTTTTGCTAAAATATAGTTAAATAACTTTAAAATTTTATCCATTCCTTTTCCATTCGATAGCCAGCAGTTACTGGCATGTTTAGTGAGGCTTTCTAGTAAAAACCTTCAGCAGAATCCTTTAGAAAAAATAAATAAAAATGTGTCCCGATTTAAGGGAAAAGTGCGTAAATCGGGA
>JABASH010006533.1:0-10499 GCA_019776445.1 Tomocerus maximus
TAACTATATCCACTAAGACGTGTATCTCCATTGCTATAGTAGATAATTGCTATATATACATTTACTACTTACATAAATCTGAGGACATTTAATATTCTGTTTGGCATGCAGATAAATATGTCACTCTCTCTACTCTACATAATTACATTATACAACAATTAATTAGAATAATACACAGATGACACAAAGTTGGTCCATATAGAAATTATCTCTTAACTTTGTCTGTCTTTATTACCAAGTTTAAATAGTTACTCGCACTTAAATCAAAACCACCTAGCAAGATAGATTAATCCTTATCACTGAAGCATGTGCATCTAGCTTTCATTTTTAAATTGCCAGAGATTATTGGGAAAGCTTTGTTAGTAATGCATCCCTCCTTAATTAAATCCTGATACTGTGGCCCATGCAATAAATACTGATCTATATTTAGATCGGAGGAATCGACTTTGTGTGTGTCCTCACTGTTAAGCTACTACAGAATATTTTAAGTAACATGAAATTGCACAACAGAGGAGTTGGTATAAATTATTTGTACATGGATGTATTCTATTAGAGACCGATAAGACTGCAGGAGCTGCAACCTGATATCGGTTACAATTACTTAAGATGAGAAAGGAGAGATTTGCTTTATGATGGAAATGTTATTATGAATACAAACAATACATTAGCCATGGGCTACGGTTTCAACTTTAACTTATTTTCTAGCGAATATAAAAGCTGTATATGGGTTTAATTACTACTTAGGCACTCGTACTAGTTTTGCATTGTCTGCAATGTCTATTTGGGTTCTGCGTGTACTTTGTGAACAAAGCAGCCTGTGTATCAAAGCATTGACAATGAATATTACAGAGAGGTATCCCAACGACGTACCTCACTCACCAACCACCACTGTCTTCCTCCTAATTACCAACAACACATACCACCTTTGTTTCAAAGTAATGGCCAAATATGCACAAATAACAGTACGATCTACCTCCATATCAAAACTTCATAAGCAAGATACACTATAGATAACTTATAATGTGGGTTTGCGTTTCTCTGCAGCGTATAGACTTTTGTAAATCAGGCAAAGGAAACTACAATAGTGACTGCAATATTCATTCACAACACTTGTTCCAGGCAAACTACAATGCAATGCAATGCAAAATATTTAGGTAGACAGGAACGAGTAAGTAACCAGTTCCCGCATTAGTTGATTCGCTACGTGTAACCGGGTAATATATTACTACATATACGATATTACTTATAGTGCCCAACACGCAAATGTAATTTTCTATTAGCATGTCTATTCATTCTTCCTCACCTTCTCCCATTCTTATTCTAAACCTTAATTTCGCTTTTACTTTGTTACAAGGTGACCCTATATACTAGCAAATGCCTTTCTGACCCTCCCTACAACTATTTCCTATGAATTCTAAAAATAAAACATTCCAGCTCTTGACCACTCCAGACACTTTCCCCACAAATACCATCTATATTTACAATCTCACATTTGCAGAAATAAACTCCAGGATCCTTAAATTTACAAAACTTTCAGTTTCCAAAGGATATATAGAGGCCTATCAGAAACCCTTGAGGCCTCAGCGGTAGAATTATACAAAACTACAGGAGGGTCGATAAAGTTTAAGAAGACACAATCACGCAGGATTAAAATAAATATTTTCATGAATTCGCAATTGAAGTGATATTAGTGGTTACAACACAACCAATGAGATTCCCTTGTCAGGGAAACATCGTTTGTACTCAACGAGAGCGGACCACAAAGGTCATTTAGACATTTGAGCTCCTATATTATGTTTACATGGAATCATTCACATTTCCGTATTCACACAATATAGTTCTGTAGCAACAAAAGAAATATCAATGGAACTACTTTCTTCAGGAACAATAATCATCTTTCACAGTTAATAAGATTAGGCGTGGTGCTACTTGATTGACACGCAGTCATTTCTTGTCATAACGTTTACGAATAGAGGGAATAACATATGGAAATAGTATACGTCAAGGTACAAACTTAGTGCACTGTAGCAGTACATAAGGTAAAGTAATATATTATGCATGTAAGCACTTGTTTTAGAGTTGCGCCACAGAAATAGTAAGCTAGTGCAGATAAAGTACAACAAACGACACTCTGTTCTGCATATGGGCTTTTATTCCATTTATCAGTAAATATGGCAAGGAAATGTTTTTATATTGTAGTAAAGGCGTCTTTGGAAAACTCACGGAACTCTAAAGTTACTTGAACAACACAAATCATCTCAAGATAACATCAAATGTTATGTTTACAAAAGGTTTAAACATAACCATGCACAGCATTAGTTTATTCGAATTTTCTGGTTTTTTTGTTATCTGTAAGCGTGTATACATAGATGACCTAATGGAAACATAACCACTGCAACTGAATTAATTAGCTATGTAAATTAAAATATGCAGCTAGCAATATAATACAAGGTAGACCAGTTTCCCTATACGAACTACAGTCTACATTAATTTGATTTCCTTCAAGTAATTGGAGAATGAATTCAGATATTGAAAAAACTTTGACTACTTACAAGGAATAAATAATTTCTGCAGACTACAAACTCTCTTTGGGACTGTCTGTGTACCATTATCGAGATGGTTATGCACACCAGTGTTATTTATTACGTAGGTGTGTGTGCATTTCTGTTTTTCAAAGTTTGTATCAGTTATGACTTTATGACTATACATGTTCTGATGATTGAAATAAAGGTAAATATTTAATATCTCTGGTGCACGAGCGTGATGCATTTGTATGGCAACTTCTTTTCCACGACGGACAAAAATGTTTTGCTCATTATCCAGGTAAATTAAATTCCATTTGAATATGGGGCATTTGCAAACTTGTATGAGCTGGTCGACCATGCGGTGGGTAAAAATGAGAAAGGCAAAGCAACACTTGACACGTTTTTGTTTATCAAACGCCATTCGGTGGTAGGCACAAAGTCTGTCGTCAGAAAATTTTTGCTCAACAATGTTTGTAGATTGTAGATTGGCAACGCTGTCATTAAAATTTTGATAATGTAAATCTGGTCAGGTAGTACAAGGCATATAACTACATATGCACTGTGACTGAGAATTAAATGCAAATATTTGCATGGTTATTAAGTAAGTCGTTTCCTTGCCTCGTATAGCGAATAGAATGTAGCAGGCATACAAATGCAAACAAAAACTTGCAAAAAAAGGGCAGTCTTGTCATAGAGTATTTATTTATAGTTATGATGTCTTATTAGTGTAAATACACAGTTAGTGAGTAGTACAAGTATATCACACTCGTTGAGATTTGGCTGTACTATCAGCATTGTGTTGAAGTAGTGTGCTGAAAGGCCAAGATGATAATAACTCTTTTCATTTAATCTCTCAGAAGCAGGCCTTGATTATTTTAGCAGATTTCATAGACGTTAATTCCATTCCATTTTATGCCCTACTTTCTTAGATGAGGTAATTGTTTGCAATAATATGCTACCTACATAGTGCATACGAATATTTACCGTGTTTAGCAAACTCTTTCTGACGACATGTGAATGAACATCATATTACATGGCAAGGCCGTTGATTTCTGCGTCCAGCTCGCATCCAGCCAGAGCTATATGCATAAATGATGTTTAATGTAGTTTTAGTCAACTCCATATGTTTGCAGTTTATGTTAGTATGGTAATGTACTGTCTGCAGCTCTATTTAGAACAGAGGCAATAGTCATAAACAGAGAGAGATGGTAAAAGGAAAATTACTTAATTATTAACAAAGGAACAGATTCCTTCCCATGAAATGGACAGCAAGCGAGCAAAGTGGAAATCATAGTAATTTATGCACTTTTGCTGATTAATTATGGGACTGCTTCCCTCGTAATGGAGAGGGGAGATTGAAGAAAGCGTTCCATTAGAGATAATTGAAAATAACACTCAAAAAGTCCTAATAGCATAAAATGACATAGATTTCTTAGCTGTTAGGAAAATAATTTAGAAAGTTGCAGAGTCAGCTGCATCGTCTCCGAAATCTTATGAAACGACGCTTCGGGAAATCTGGATCAGTTAGAAAAACTCTAATTTCGCATTGGAGCTAATTGAATTCCAAAAAGGATAGTGATTAAATATTTGCACTTGCTGAGCAGAAACTTGGAAACTTTATTTTTCATGCTTTGAAAGGTTTCCACTTATTATTTGCATTATGTATATATAACTGGCTGGGCGGGCGGAATGAACTGCCAGCACTATTTAATAAATCGCCCTATCTAGAGCAATTTAATGGCAATTCTGATAAAATATGTATTTCTCGAGATCCGTACCATTATGTTCTCAGATTAATCGAATTTGAGAGACTGCTATCATTCTCGTCTCAGACTGCTCCATCCACACACTATAAATACCTACACACACACAAGTAGCAACTCTTGAGGACAGAGCATGAAAATGAATTACAATGAAGTGCAGAGAGGATCTGGAACTACTGCACTATACATACGGAACTACTTACTACCAGTTACTACACACGGAACTGTATGAATGAATCTGGAATGGAGACGACGGTTATCATCATCAAATGTTCTGATGAAAAGGCCGTTTAGAATAAAAACAACTCTGCCACTGACTTTAAAGTCGTCATTGAATATTCTATTCACATTCTAATTTTTCTCTCTGCCAAAGCAATGCGATGTCCGTATGCACATCTATAATACACATAACGTTTCGTGACATAAAAAAGATCCTTGATTTACGTTATGCTGCCAGCTCGTTTTTTGCCAGTTTAACTTTAAGTTAGCATTGGCAGTTATAGAAAGGGGTTTTTTGCGAGAACGCGCAACTGAATTGCATACCAATTGCCATCCAACTCACAATCACATCCGTCGAGTACCCGTTAAGTAGCAATCGCAAGCAGATATACCACTTTTATTTGATTTTGACTTGTGATTCAATTTGGTTTAGTATCCATCCATCCTGAAATTGCTGTGCTGTGACGAGAGATTGTCTCTTCTCGTCTTACCCTCTGTCCTACATTATCTCCAATAATCTTTAAAGACATTACACTCAACTAAATGGAGATAAATAGGAAATTATTTACTGAGACTTATTTCTCTACGTCTACTTACGCTTAGTAATCCCATATAGTGCTCTACTTCAACCTTTCCTATACTTTCCTTATATGGCTGGCTACATGGGTGTGCTTATTAACATTCGTTTTGATTGAGTACACACGACACATCTCATATCTTTCGCCAACGAAACAATCATCACGTACAGTAAGTAGCTAACCACGAGCTAATCTCTCAATTATTATGTAACTCTGTCAGATCGATCCATATGTAGGTGTACACAAACATTTTATCTCAATTCAAAAATACTTCATATATCACTGTAACTCTACAGAGTCAACTACTACCTATATGCATTAAAAATATAGAGTAATTATATGTCGGTAGTTTTTATGACAATTAACTTTTCTCATGCCAAGTACTTAACACATGCTCTTTAAAAATAAGGCATGAAATAATATGAAGTTTTTCAAGTTACTATTGTGATTATTTTTATCATATCAACACAAACGATAACTTCTCTTTTGATTCAAAAATGGTTATTTTGTTAAAATACTGTTGTCTTGCATTAGTATTATATTATGAACCATTAAAAATTTTAATAATCCCAGAAAATAGAGAGATTATAATCGTGGTGGTTATATAAGTAATTTATAACAAATTCCATAGGTACAGTACACATTATTAGGCATTCAACTAAAGATAAATTTTAACACTGTATAGTATACTCGTGATTTGCTAATTAATTGATAATCATGGCAAGACTGCTCCAAAATATAGGTCATGACAATCCGTAAGGTTTACCGACACTTCCACTGAATAAACATTTGGCGCCTAATTAGCATTTTAACACTTTGCGGTGGACTGCATAATGAAATTAACAACTGAATAATATTCTAGGTGCACTTATTAAATTTTTGAGAGCATATGCTTGTGTATTTATTCTCATTGTGGGCCGTGATTAATTGAAATAGCACTTGATATCTACAGACATTTTTGAAAAGAATTAACCTCATTTAACACAAATTTGTTTGAACTCAGAAAAATTGCATACTCGATGGAAATAACGGAAAGACTTAGTGTCGAATGACAAACGACAATGTTCTCAACGGATTTAAATCTGGAATACAGCATTCCTAAATGCATAATGTAGGGACCGGTTTACTCATATTATGGACAGGGAAGGTTCAGAATTAAAATTTTTAAAACCAATGATAGAAATTGATATTTATGTAAGCAGTATCAGGTTGAATTTATTTATTTAAATCTCAATAGCCCACCTGTGTAAGCATCCAAGTAACTCATGGGCGTATAGAGGGGACGTTGTTCAGGATCCCCCCGTCAACCCAATAAAAAAGAGATATTTTTCACGGTCAATTTTTGACTAGCGTCCAAAATTGCATTAAATTTTTGTTGACTCTAAGGAATTTCTCTGCATGTGTATAATACTAAGGTCGTCAAGAATGGAACTCCTCATTCCTAAATATGCACATGATAGTAACTATATGTACTGATTGCATGTCTTATCATTATCATCCGGTTTCCTATCTTTTGCAAACAAACATTAAGTACCTACCACTACATAGCATCAAAACAGAAGTAACTGTGTTGCCATTAGAGTTTGAAACAACAAAATAGAAAGAAAATGCAAGAACAATGCATTCTAGCGATGAGTTCAAATTCGCATTATGCAAAATCTGCTATCACATCGATAAATCTGTATGGAAAGTCGTTTGGCAAAGAAAAATGAGCAGAAGAATGTGATTTTGACTGGTACTAACCGTTGTATTTGATTTACTCTTGACATTTCCCATCACCCCAAAGCCTACAACGACATTTGTTTGTGTTGTATCCATATTAAAGAGAATTATATGTACCTACAGAGTTGATAAATATGTACCTAAGGAAATATTGCTCATATTATGAGTAATATAGCAAGCAGTTCAAAGAGTTAAAGCTTATTTTAAGTCGATCGAGTCACTGTTATTACTCATACTTAAAGGACATACAAATATGGTATTTGAAATTCTTGCAGAGTAAAATGCAAAAATTGTTCGAGTTAAAGTCGATATTACGAATAATACATATAGATGAGTGTATTCAATTATTATATGCCTTCTCTGTATGTGTTTCGCTACATTTGCCTGCTCATACATTTACTATTATTGCAGAGTGCTCTTTGGCTTTCCAACTGCGACCGATGCGATATGATGATTTTTTATTGCAACGAGGCCGTGTAACGACATAGAAAACTGCACTATTACCAGTATTCCATTTAATAGCGAAATATCCAGGCTTTGCAATTTGCAGAAAATTGCGAATGGTCGATATGGCTGAAGTTGTTTTTAAAAATCAGAAAAATCCCTACTCCGTCAATGTCTTATTCTCTTAGTAGTTAGTAATGTAGTTTCTAAGTACATAGTAGACAGAATTTTGGAAGGAAGAGAGGTCTGAGTCTCTGCCAATAAAAGATTCACGAAAGAGCTTATATTATTTTTGAAGGAGGTAGGTATTTGTGCTATAAATTTTATATGTGTATACACGCGTATAATAATGGGTCAAGTCAACATTCTGCTAATAAAGCTGATTCTCCACTACTTTTCTCTACCTTGGAACTTGGTCAGCATCTGTCTAAATCCGTGGGCGATTTTCTTTCCTTTGATTTCAACTTAAATTCTTTATTTTCTATGAAAGTTAAAAAAAACTCATCAGATATATCCGAGGGTAGTTTACTGGTGTTTACTTGTAAGCCTGCATTTATCCGTGACTAGTGAGCAGACGTGGACCATGCTAAAGTTCATACGACTGTGAAAGCGAAAAAAGCCATGAAGCCATATGACTGTAAATGCTGAAGTTGCGAGCAGCGATTGGATCTTGAAATGAAAAGAAACCGGAAATTGCCTTTGCTGGAATCGGAATGAAATGCTTCACTCCACTCACATTAGAGTTTATTCGCATCAACAGTTATGGAATGAAAAAAGCTTTTTATGAATAGAACAGTTCAACTCGGATGACCTAAAAGTTGAAACTCTTCCTGACTTGACTCTGTAGTCTAGATGGATAGTTTCATTACACACATTTCAAATAATAATGGCTAATAAAATAAATAAATAACTTTATGCTTCCCAAACTACAAACTTAGTTCCATTACATGCAGATCTCTAACCCACCAGGAATTTTTGCAACCGACGCTTTGTTTATTTACCTTTGAAACATCCTCTCTCTAGTTTACAGCACAATTCACAAACTTCATTTACGATTTTAACATGCAATTTATGGTTTACAGCCTTTCCCCCAACTAAACTCTCTCACACACTCCACAACACAAACTCCCTTCTCCATTATACAGCTTCCTCCAACACAATAATTGCTAATGTGCCACTTTCTTCTTGATACTAACATATTCCTCCTCAGATTACAGTTAAAAACAGTCTGAAAGGGTTCTGTCTGATGCTAAGAGCTCACGTACAATATTTTCAGGACTACAAACCATGACTTTATTATGCAACTACATAGTGAAGAAGCCATTTTACACTCCATACACACATCGGATGGATATCAATTCAAGAAAGACATTAAAAATTCGATAATCTGAAAGTAAAATGCGTGCGTATATAATACTATAATAGTATGAAAAAATAAGTTGGCATCATTATAATGCAGTGCACTAGCTGGCTGTCTATCTTCCCAAGGAACAGTGAATATTCTATTGACAGTGCTCTTTTGCTCCACTGTTGTGTGTGTAGTGAAGCAGGAGCAGAGGAATTTGATATAGAGGCAGCATGTTCGGTATATTTCGTTAAATATAAATATGAAAACGATACTGATCATTAGGAAGATGTATAGACATGAAGAGGCATCATCCACGTGCCTCATGCATCACATCCCATCTCAATGCCTAACAAAATATAAAAACTCTTACTGCACACAAACATGTATCTATTACATTACATGGCATACGGCATGCATACACTCACACGAGATACTTTCTGTCTAACCAGATTCACAGGCAATAGAAGAACAGAAAACAGGCAGAGAGCTACGGCCAAAAATCATTCTGACATCGCACACCCCACCACCGCCGTATCTCCGCATGGCAAGTCTTTAAGTATGACTAACTAACTTGTAAATAAGCATGTTTTCCAGTCTGTTATGTTTAGTGTGTGTGTGTCTATGGGAAGCTTTGATTTTTCTGCACAGACATTAACGTGATCAAATGCAAGTTCGAACCAACGCCAGAATAGCAGGTCAAAGCTCCTACGAATATATGATACCTATATAGAGCGCTCAGAGACAATAATTTAAGTGGTATGTACTTACATGTAGTACGCACAGGAGTAGGATGTACATGTACACAACAGTCAATTTCGTCCACGGATCATTTATAAAAACGAAAGTAAGCAATGGTGAATGATGACAGTGAAACTATTCTGTTGTTGAGAGCTCTGCTTCGTTCCTCCGAAACAAATTCAATAAATTCTCGAGAAAATGCGAATTTCGAAAGTGGACGAGAAGGAGGGGGATATAAAATAAAACAAATTGGCATAACCACTTTTAACTGTAACGGCAAGTTGTCTACAATAAAAAAATATACCTTTGTGTTCCCATTTCCCATAGAATTGATCTATAGGCAGCCATAACATAGGTAGTAAGTATTTTATGATTATTCGTTTGAGAACACATAGGATAAAGAAGATGGTGCACACAGATACATCTACATAAGCAGATCTCTTCTATATGTATGTACTAATATAATAATAGGAGTTACCTACGTACTACTACAACCAATTCGACTACATAACTTACTATTTACTACTAGTACATAGTAGGTGAGACGGAGATCTGAAAGACGAGAATGGTGGGCCCATATAAATAACTAGGGGAAATATATTACCTACTATTCTGCTTTCGGAATGGCACTACAGCAATTTTACTGTCAACCCTGTGTACCAAACGTGCAATGGATATTTTTGTGATGTCTTATTGTTAGATGTTGATACATGGCTAGGCCCTATAATAATCATAATAATATATTACAGATATTTTATTCATAGTTAGGTCGTCTGTGCTGTGGGTACCATATGATTCCCTTCTGTTCTATCTCTTCATCCTATCTGTGTTGTAGTGTGAATTCGAAGAATTGCTTTGTGAATCTGGTGCAGCACACACTCACATACCCGGCTGTAAAAACCTTCTGACTGAGTTGCTGTTCTAAAGATATGGAAACATAATTCATGGACTAGATATTATTGTATAGAGAGACAAACAAGCATGAGTCTGAATGAATATCCTCGGCTACTTATCTGAGTCTGTGTAAGTCTCTTTTGGTCTGTGTGTATCTTTGACTATATAATACAGGGATGGGCATTAGTAACTGGTCTATAGCAGTTATACATTGCAATGCCCAAAAATAGAGTAGGACAAATACACAGGCGTGGAGTAGGACAAAGAC
>JABASH010006534.1:0-10498 GCA_019776445.1 Tomocerus maximus
ACAGGGTAATAACGGATATGTTGTAAAGTAGGTGCAAGCTTCCCTTTTCTCATGGCGACTTGTGCAGCATCTCGTAGAACTTTAGTTTTGGCGAACTCAAACGCAAACCCCTTAAGCCCCATACATAAATACTTACCATTATCGCTTCATTTATTACCTTTACCATATCCAAATTGCCTTCCAATATTATAGTGCACATAAGCACACAATGCTAACTGATGAAACATTTATTTCATTAGCAAATAAAAATCGGTTAGATACACCTAAGATGAAGTTTCATGTGTGTGGTTTGCAAATTTTCTAGTTTAAAGACAATACAATTATAATAAATTCACAATAACTCATTTAGGTTTAATATAATTGACACTTGGTAGTATAGGCTCATTTAATCAATTGCCTCCACAAGTTGCAGGTAAGGTTATGTAGCGTGTAATACACATAAAGGGATAGGCTGATGAATTTGCAATTCATTGGCATTACTTCATTCATTACCATTGTACACTTGTTTTAAACTGAAAGAATTCAAGTTTAATTAGTGATGGCCTCAATTGGTAACAAATAGCTGAAGTCTCTAATTACTAACTAATGTCCAGAGTACTATAATTACTATACGTTAGCGAAAAATCTTTATGGCCAGAGATAAAATAACGCTTTTCATTGGAAGTGTAATTCCTTATGCCTGCAACTTAAAAGATAATTTGTAGTAATGATAATGATATGATAATATTACTATTATTATGTACAAAAATCATTTAAAAATGCAATCTGTTCTGTAGCAAGACCTTCTGTAGTCAGTATACGTACTTGAGAAGGTATTGTATGCATGACAGCTTTCAATACCAATATCGATACCGCCGACGTTTTTACTAAACCTTATTTGTACTTTCCTACTACTATACTACTGCAGATCGAAATTACTTTATTGCGATTTTATACTAATAATTGAGAAAGTACGCTACATAATAGTTGTATAAGGTGCCAATATTGATTGGTAAAACAAATCTTAACTACTATGCAAAGGACGTGTCAAACAATTGTTTTCTCAATTCTAAATCAGATTAGAAGAACTAAATACACATGCTGTCTATGGTCACAATTACAGAGTGACATGCATAAAGCGGAAAAAGATTTCTATATGAAGACAAGTGTAAAAGTTGACATTTTCTATCCCTTAATCTGCTAATGGCGATTATCCATTTGTAGAAACTGAACAAACACCTCAGGAACAGGTCACAGACTAACTTGTGCATGCTCCAATCGTTTACAGGGCATAAATAAAAATATTTCGATCTTTAAATGCAGTTTAAGGAGTTTCAAAGACACCGATATGTGTGTGAATTTGAAAAGAAAATGGGGATTAGCAAATCATTTTTATTGACAACTGTCTGTGGAATTTTTTCTGAGCAAATAAGTCTGAAAGCGCTTTACGTCGCATTTCCATCGCATACACACGAGGTCTCGTGTGCTGTGTTTGTACGGATTAATTACCAGCCCAAAAGTATTCGTTTCTCAATTTGGCAATTTCTATTAGCCAAATAAAGGAAAAAACTTTGGGATAAATCTGGCATGTATAGAATGTATGTAGAGATGAGTGAAGATGTTATGTTGGTCGTATTTAACTTAAATTATAAGCATATCAAAAATTAGACAGAGATGCGCTTGAGATGACAATGAAGTTATTGTTATTAATACAGAAGTCATCAAAACTACGTCATTAATGGATAATGAAGTTGTTTATTAGAGTAAAAGTCAATTATAAGGCATTAGGAGAAGATTTTGAAGCATTTCGCTCATTCAAAGTCAAAGGGGTATGGAGAGTTGATGTGATACGATCATGTAGTTGTCTTGTCATGCGGTGTGTCTGTATTTGTGCAAACAGTTTTTTGCCTAGTTCTATGCGAGTTATAATGTAAGTGGGAATAAAGTCACAGGGGTTAGTCAAACACTTGGATCGTTTAAATCACTTTATGGCCCGATCCGGTCCTCCCACACGGGAATCTAAAATACATACAGCAACCTAAGCCAAATCCCATCCTAGTGCTTTTAGTACATTTATTCAGCCAACCTACCTACAATATTCTCACTCAGATAATCAGACTTTGATTGTGCCCAGGGTAGGCCAAGTCAGCTATTCTATTACACATTAAATGTTGTTTGCACATTTCTGTATTCGGATTCGCATATCAAATATATTTGCCACCATCCACTACTATCTGTGTATACTCTCAGCTACAAGGGTCGTTGTGGGCAATTTTAATGTATATAGAATGGAAAAGAGACCAGCACATAATTCTCTCCGGAGGATACCATCAGAAAATCGTGTAATGAATATTGTGATATCGCAATCCACACAAACACGACTCAGCGAGAACCACATGTCAAATCAGAAGCTCTTTTTGGATTGTTGAATTTAAAATATAGCAAAAATATGTAATCGTCTCTAGATACACATTCTCTTATCTATACTTGCGTAGTATGCCTCTGTGCCTTGAAAAAAATCGAAAAATGTAAAATTGAGTATTAGTTGTTTATTTTGGCTACTAGGGTCAACTTCACTTCCAATTTATTACAGCACCCCAACAGATAGAAGAGGGAAGCAGAAAATGGATATTTTATATCGTAATGTTCGTGCTAGAGAGACAGAGATAGACAACCGTGCTAAATTGAAAGGTCTAAACGAACAGGTGTGCAAATTGCATTTGAAATCTCATGGATGAATGATGGTCATAGTGTGCAGCTCTCCATGAGGTTAATTCCTTGGCAGATGAAATGACAGTACTCACTACATGTACGAATGCTAGGTGACACGATGTGGAATAGAAATCAAAAGAATATTTTGGAAATCATCCAGCAATACGTTTCTCATGGGCTATAGTTGACTAAGTCAGTTCACTTTACATTGCATGCAAGAACTATATTTTCGTATATATACTAGTGCTAGGGCAGGGAGGGGAGAACTACACTCATACCCACTTTTTATGTAGCGCTTAATTTCACTTTAAATGTCGTGTCTTGTCACAATTAAGTCAATTTCAAAAATTCTACTACCCTCAACTAATCTTTCTATTAACACGGAAATGCTATTTTCAGATCAAATGCATAAGTACACCCGGTAACATCTGCTAATCTGCAGGTCGCGACTATTGAGATATTGCAACAGTCGTTCATTATCCATGCTACACTTGCGAATTTGGGTTACCTTTGGGACTTGTATTAATACTCATGACGTAATTTAATTGCGAATGTTCAACTATGCATGATCATCGATGAAAAGATTCTGAATATTAGAAAATGTATCGAGATAGCTGATACTGAATGGGACAATGGTACTCGAAATTGACCAGAAATGTAATTAACTGACAAGTGGGAGAGAAAAGATTGTTTTCCTTGTGAGATATTGGGGCTTGAGTGGAGAACAAGTTGAAGCAATCCGTAAATTAAATATTTGCATGGAATAATATGTAAAGCACGCTACAGTCGACTTTGCTAACATCTGCCTCACCCTGAAGTAAAACTTTAATCTGATATCGAGATCAGTCATGTCTAAGTCAAGTTAGGTCATCTTCCTAAACACGGTTGGTGCCCAAGCCATGCCGTGCGTTCATGGTGCGTTGACGTCAGTTAGGAAAAACACTGAATCTATGTAATGCATGCAAAAGTGAAACAAATGGGAGCAATAATGTAAGGATTGGCAATAGTTTTTGCATATCAGATGGAATCAGGAATACTATAAGGAGCAATGAAAATCGTTTATTGTGTAAAAAGCGAAAGGCTAAAGAAGGATGTGTCATGTAACTTTGTTTTTTCGATGTGATTTCGTAAATACTATTAGACATTTATCGACAGACATAAAGATTCACTATCCGATAGACATCTCATCAAAACATACAAAGAGACAGAAGCTGAGTTGATAGGCTGGTGATGGGGGAAGTTGGGCTCCAACTCGCTCCACGCAACTGATACACACAGAGACACATTTCTGTCTTGTGTAATAAAATGAATCTGACAAGACAACTGATTCAATCATCCTTCCAAAAAAGCGCTTCTCTTGACAAATTGCGTGATTGAAGTTGACATCAGCAATTTTCAACTTCATCACGTACGATAGCCAACTATAGTCCTCTTAACAATACAAACTTTGATACTATAAAATCCCACGAGCTAAATACTCTCAAACCAGCCTTTTGTTTTCGATTCATCAATATATGACTGAGCTGGATGAGCTTGTTGTTTGCTTCGCTGACATTTGATTAGTATTATCTCTATCATCTCAAGCAAGCCAATCCAAGATCTGCAATCGAAAGTCAATTTGATCGGCAGTTGCCCAGATATAATACTTGGCTTGGTCTCCTGATCTACACTCTGGAATCTCCTTTGTTGTACTTTTCTTTTCCACGTCTCGTCTTAATCGTCATCCCTTTTTCATATTCCATATATGCCAATCTCACTTTTTCTGACTATAGCACGAGACAATTAAAATATTGATTCGGCAGACTCGGTGAAAAACTCTAAAAACAAGGTCGATCACATAAGGTTACTTTTTATAACCTCATATCGTCATATTGTTCCAATTTTTATTTTCTTTGGCACTGGACAGTCTATTTTGGACTTGACAATCTACAATGTTCCTGCTTTTATTTATGTGCAACAGGCAACAATAGATGGACTAAGTAAGGAGTCTATTTAGTCAACTACATATGTCACGACAAATATCCAACAGTATGGGCATGATAAGGAAAATTGAGATAAGATTGCTAAATATTTACCTGATACAGTTTTCCCAAAGCAATAAAGTTGCATAAAAAATTATAGCATTGCGAAGGCAATGATTTAGAAAACAATAAAAATGTAGCTGGGCAATTCTTTCCTTAATATCATTCATTTTATCGTCTTATCTATAGCACGTGTAACAATAGATATAGGTACCTACCTATAAGTGACTAAGCTAACCTGAACAATGATGTAAGTAATACGTCAGTGTCTTTGCTTTAGAAATTATAATTTGCCATTGGGATAATGAGATAATATTTATAATCCACTTTGGTTTACAGCAGGTGCCCATTCACTAAAATCCGACACAATGAATTCCACAGGTGATTACTTATTAAGATTATGGATGAATATGAGTGTGCAGAAATGAAGGAGAGGAACAAATGGCTCCTCTAATTAATGTTGTTTTGGCTTATCTGTCTAGTTTGCATGTCCTCGCAGTTTTTTATGTCGCTGATTTCAAAGGTAGGCTGGTAGAATCTCTTTTAGTGTATATTGTAATAAGTTCATTTAAATGTTAGGCCATCTTTACAAAGGTTATTCATAACAGAGTAAAGCCATAAACTTACCTACCTTAATTTATTCTGCGAGATAAGAACACTATCAGCCGAAGAGGTGTTTGGTCCCTTAACCTTGAATGGAAATTGTATGCGAAATGTAAATATTAGGCAAGCAAACTCTTTAACTATTGAGGGTATACGTTAATTCATGAATGCATATTGCCTGGATTACTTTTATGAGGGTGCGCCGTTTTATTCGAGACTGCACACAGGGTTTGTTTGGCATATAATTGAATGCATTACCAAAGGAAGGCAATTAGTATTTGTCATTTTGCACAGTTCGTTTTAAATTGTTCAGAGGCCAGGCCATGGTCAGGTCACTCAGGTGGTCAAATGAACTAATTACTTTATTCATCATTTTTTCTACCTGCATATACATTTTTATTTGACAAAATGGTGATTGCTTTTATATTCAATTATTTTTTGTGCACATTTACATGGTCTTTTGCCTCTGGCTACACAAACAAAGAAATGAAGTTTTACAACATTTTAATTTGATGTTTGTATTCTACTGTCTATAGACAAATTTTCGATAAGTCTTGGGATTTCTGTGCCACACCACATCAAGCATGAAATATTAGTTCCCTATTATAATTAGCTGTCATCGAATTACCAACACCGTCACTTAAATAGAGTACCACGTCAATAATCATAATATGAATTACGACCTCCCTCGAGCTCTAAAGATTAAATAAATAATGCAAGTGGGCAGGCAAACGGATTGTAAATATAAATGGACTATCAGAATATGTTCGTTGTTTAGCTACTCTGTAAAATGTGTAGTCGTAGTATTTGTCCACGAATTCTTTTTATTATTCATATCACACCCATTTATTATGTGTTGGACAGACATTTTGAGTTTATTTGTCCAGACCCGCATATCAAATCAGATCAAACAACATGAATATTCACATTGCGTACACGGTATACATGACTCACACTACAACCATTACAGTCCAAGTCAAATACAATCCAAGAGTACTTTATTACATGCATTAAATAATACTCTATGTCCCCTCATTTGCATAATAAGCGTATTCCATTCAGTGTCTATCTCACTTTACTATTAACTTTAATATAATTGGTAGGGAGGTTTTCTTAGGGACACCTGCGGTTAATATTTTATATAAAAGGCAGAATCCCAACAAGAACAGTGTGCTCAAGTCATTTCATATTTAATGAATTTGTATACTGTGGTGAAAAATTGTATCGGGGCCAATTTACAAAGTAACATGAGAAAGAAGCTCAATTTCTTGATGCCAGACTATCTGTTATGCTTATACATCCAGAAATTATGGGAACTGATAAAATTAATGAATGTGATCGTATCTTTTAGAAAAGAAAGTACACTTTTCCCCCAATTGTAATGGCTAGTATGATTCATTAGTGATTTTGCTAATTGTTTTCATTCAACTCCTTCTTTTACGTGATACAATTAGGTAGTTTTGCAGAAAAGTAAGTTCTTCGGTCATTGTGTAGCGGATGATCGCTTCAAAAGTTTTGGACATTGGATTGGTCAGGTTTGTTTTTTACTAGCAATAAAAGGCGGACGCTTTTGGAAGGCCGAACCAAAAGATAATCAAGATGTATGGTATATGATAGAATGCAGTAGGGAAGTGACAAGGAAATTTATACTCTTGAATATAAATGGTAGGATTATAGAAGTACTGATACAGCAAGGAGGAAAAAATAGCAGGGCGAACTA
This sequence comes from Tomocerus maximus, assembly GCA_019776445.1. Lineage (NCBI taxonomy): Eukaryota > Metazoa > Arthropoda > Collembola > Entomobryomorpha > Tomoceridae > Tomocerus > Tomocerus maximus. The sequence continues at coordinate 7,036 of JABASH010006534.1, forward strand.
TAGATTCTCTAGAAATAGTGATCGTGAGTGTACTCGACTGTTAACTGTTATAGTATTATGTAAGAACAATCTTGACAGTATCGTGTTCTTATTTATATCTTATGTTCCATGACGTACTTTACTGATGTGCATAAGACATCATCGCACTTCTTGCACATAGTGCACAATGTATCAAATGTGTATGTAGATACGCTACAGTAGCATTTAATAAAGTAATGAATGCTAATAGAAAATGTTTAAAACTGTCGCCTACTGAATTCAGCTCTTCTGAACAACCTCCCGTAAAAAGTGGAATTTGCGCATTGACGAAGAGAACAGAATCCACCTACGATGATTTTATTATAATATTAATTCTCCGTGTCGTGACATGACATCTCCTGCCCTCCTAAGCCAAAATTATAACCACACTCAGACTGAACTATGGAGAGAGTCTATACTAATTGTCTATAGACTTGATCATCTGTAGTAGCCAATTCAGAGTGTTGCAGTCTCTCTGTAGAAATATAAACATTTATGTAAAAGTAGCGCTGTGACGGAAGATGAGAAAAAGTTACACCTGACAAACATGACACTGCACCACACATCAACTAAACACAACATCATCCCCACACACTCACTTACTTAACGAATAAATGCAGATGGGTTTGACTTTTGCCAAAAATCCAGCATTGAAAAGCTGCAAATGCATGTTCAGCGAATACACATGAATGACATGTGCTGAGACAAGACATCTGCATTGAATTGACATTTCTGCCAATATTTATGTAGACCCTGTCTGGACTCAACTGGAAGCGTGTGGAATATTTATTTTTAAGCCTTTTTTCCTTTGCCAAGTCAAAGCTGTCAAGTGAAATGACCTTAACTTGAACAAAGGGATGAAATTAAACACGCTAGCGTCATTCTAGTGAAAGCTACAATAGATTTCAGCTTCAGATCACAGCCAGAATCATTGTAGCCATTGAATCTGCCATGCATGATAAATTATCCTTGCAAAAATATATTTCTCCATCTATCAAAATGTACAACCGCTTTACACTTTTTGCACATTGATTTGTGGATCATAGTCTTAAGAAGTTTTTTCATCGCAATCGTAATACGTCAGAAATTTAAATAGACATGAAGTTACTGTCTATGATATTACCAAAAGCAGAAAATGGGTAATCCATGTGAAATGGTGTTTGTTTAACTGCTTTATAAAATGGTTTCTAAAATGCAGTGGAGCAGCATACCTTTATGTAACGTGAAGTAATGCGCACTAAATAATGCAAATACAGAACAGAAATGCTATAAAATTGATTCCGAGTCTCATCTTGGAAAATTCAGTGTTGTTGAGTTGCAAGTAAATCATTTTTTAAGGAGTGAGTTAAGAGGAAGTAAGTGTGTATCATTAACGTAACGTGTGTAGTAGAACTAATGACATGCTGTAAGCAATATGAAACATATGTCAGTAATAATTTCAAAAGACAAGTCCGCATTAAGGAAAAGCCTAAAATAAAATTTAATGTTATTCAAATACAAGGTCACCCCGCTTGGGTTTCCCAAAGCCTTGCCGAAAGCACAATCTATTAGAGAGCTTTGAAACAGAAAAATTAATGAAGAAGACTAAAGGTGAAGGTCTTTTCTTCCATCGCTACTTTGTCGTTCATGTTCAGTGAGAGTTAAATTTAACTTAGTTGTGCAATTAATTGAGAAACTCAAATTGACTTTCCTTGTACAAAAATTATCTACGCACAGATGCTAAGATGCGGATAGGGGCAGACGTAAACATGACACGACAGCTATTTTAAGTACAGTCAGACTTACTGAATTACAGCAAAATATTGTCTACAGCATTATAGGGATTTAGTGTAATATATTCAGTAAAAGTCTCTAGCCTGAATAAATGGCCAAGTACGTAGTCTAATGTAAACACATGAGTTTATATTTAGTAAGTTATCTTACGGAACTGACTGTGCATACAAGAAGAAGATTATGCTAAGAATAAACTCATCAAGCTATTTTGCAACTAGGTCAACATTTGATAGCCAAACTGATAAAGCAGCCTAGTAAAGATCACACATTTAATTACAAACTACGTTAGCAGTCGTGGTAAACTTCCCTCTAGGATTAATGTGGAAGGTCGTACGGAGTCGTTGATGCGTTTCGTATTATCATCACTAAAATATTATAGTATTTAAATGTTACCACATTTCGCTTAAAGCAATATTGTATGCTCATCTGCATCTGTTTAAGTATTTTGTCCCTAACGATAAATCTATTTCGTATTATCATTACTAAAATATTATAGTATTTAAATGTTACCACATTTCGCTTAAAGCAATATTGTATGCTCATCTGCATCTGTTTAAGTATTTTGTCCCTAACGATAAATCTTGTCATGCTGTACACTAATTTACGTATGAATGTTTACATTGTAAAAGTTTGTTGTACGTAGCGCAAGGATTTCAATGAGAAACATCTTTAAAAGATTTTAATTTGGTTCAAACAAATGACAAAAGGTTTCTCGAGATATATTTACCAGAAGGATAGACACAAATAACCAGTTCATTCATTTATTCGCTAAAAGAAATACTATCTTTCTTGAATTGTTTGCATTGTTGAACCTGATGTTGTACTTTGTTCCTTCATCGTCGTCATCACACATAGTACATACATTTTTAGGAGTCACCAGAGTACATCTGGTCTGGTCGGTTGCTGCCAAATTAGTCAGTGGCATGACAAATTGGTTAATGCAGAGATTATAAGGAAAGGTAGACGTTTTGGAGCCGAAGAAAACTATATTGTTACATTTCAACTCTAACTCATCTTCACAGTCTTTTAATAATGACAACAACACATAATGCTTATATCCTCTATAACCTCCCCAGTGTGCCATTTATAGTATGTGTAGGCACTTCTTAGTTGTAGGATAGATATTGTTTGCATTCACTCCAAGAAACTGTAATAGGACGTAGCAACAAGAGCACTATAGTCATCATTTATTCATGAAACGTAGTAAATCATTGATGAGAAGAAGAAATTTAACAACTTTAACTTTATTAGCATCTACTTTTGCCAAAGGAGAAATAAACGGACTAGGGAAGACAGCTTGACTTTGGCTCAAACTTAGTGTGGGTGTCAGTGGTCCTCATTTGTCTACCTTGCCAGCCATGTACCTTACAAATCCCTAGATTCTGCAGATTCTATTACTTGCAAAAGTTAGTACTAAATACTACACTTCTGCAGGAATAAGCATGCATGACCAACAAAATAATGAGTTTGAGTGAGTCAAGTAATATTTGTACAAAAAATAGCTATATGGACTATGGACAAGCGGTGACAATTACTGTGGCTTCTGCACCAATATAGCGCAATTATTTAATACGTACTCGCACTTAGAGGATGTAAATATTTAAGGTTATTGATTGCGGGGAAAGGGAAGCTTGCATGTAATTACAAATCCGGATTTATTTGCATGTATTCT
>JABASH010006535.1:0-10497 GCA_019776445.1 Tomocerus maximus
AGGTTAGTAATTAACACACTATAGGTACGGATGTAACAAATAACAAAGGCCCTTTTATGTTTTGCTAAAAGAAATTATTTTGGAAGAAATTCCTTAAAGGTGATAGTTTTCTTTCCCTGAGAAATAAGTCAACATTTGGCATATCTCCGACTTTTCGGAATCAATGAGACACGGTTTGTAAAATACGTCAATATACATAGGTAACACATTGTAAAAATATGGCTAAAAGCTAGTACGACGATTTGCTGTCGGTAATTCATGAGATCTGTTTAGACTTTCTCTAGTCTACAACTATACCAAGTGGTTTGTGACCGAAAAAACAAACTTAGGAGAATACAAAAGTTAGTAGGTACAAATGTAAGTTTAAGTAAATACATTTTTGCCCTTGTGGGGCATATTTCAATAGCACATACTGTAAACACTTTTGCAGTGTGTCCATGATAGTAAAAAAAATTTTTAAATACAAAGTATTCAACTAACTTAAAATTTTTAAACAATGGAAATGATACAAATTATTATGAATGTTTCGCTGTTTAATTACATTCAATCAATGGTGTTCAGTCACTTGTGAAGCCCACAATGGACAAAATATATACAAAAAGTTGTAATATATCGAAGTATAAGTTGAGTGAAGCAAAAATGTATTCTTCAGGTGAAATACTGTATCTGTGTTTACCACCCATCATCATTTGCGTATCATATACAATGTATACACAGAATAAAGATGGCTCCAACAGAGCAATAAACCAATCTGAGGATTTCCCCTGTACTACCATGAAAGAAAATAGTCAAGAATCCGAAAATAATTAAAATATTGACTGTTACAAATAGGATCCCTCCAATTGTTGTGAAGTCCCATTTGGTTTGGAATGAGAATATTGTTAGAGAGAGGGAGACAGCTGCAGTTATCCCAGCTGCAATCATGACCGTTTCGGTACTGTAAAATTAAGGCAAAATCACTTTTTTAGTTTTAAACTTTAAATAAGTAGAAAAGAAATTTCAACTTTCAAAATGGATTAAACTAACTTGAATCTGGCGGATATGACCCCCAGCAAAACTCCTTCTATCAAAGTAAAAATTCCTAGGCAGATAAAGTTTTGAGGTGCATGTCTTCTTACATTTTGGCAACAACATAGAGGAATGATAGCCACAATGGATAGAGCAATAGTGACCCAAAAAATCCACATGTTTTGTTGTACCCAGATCTTTACAGGTTGATACAAAACAAAAAATGCAATGATAGCAAGCGTTACGAGCAACTGGCACATCAAAATGCTGTACACCTTCCTAGGAAAGGTTAATAAACCAAAAATTATGTCAGTAAGTTTTTTCGCAACTAATTCATGACCTTTTATGATCATTTGCACTGATAGTGATATAATACCTTATGAAAGCTCGGCGAATTGACTTCTCAGAGAAATCAAAGACACCGAAATCAGGAGATTGACCACGAGCGTTGTGCATATATTGACCCTCCTCAGGAATGTCATAATCTGGTGGAGTGTTAGCCATGTTTTTAGAGGGGATTCCTTGACCGTAAGACGGAGGAGGAGGAGGTCCGTGAGAATAACTACTTTGGGCTTCAGAGCCTGTAAAAATGAGTTTTATCGAACAGAATATGTAATGCTGAATAAATTAGTAAGTAGCGATGGAGGTGATAATGTAATGACTTAGATTTGACTGTAATCTACGTACTACAAGTGTGCATTTTGTACTCACCCAAAGTTCCGTAACTATACTGCGCTGCCATTATTATTAGGACTTAGGACTAAGGATTGCCTCTGTTGTCTGGGTTCACTGTCCAAGGCCTAAAAATAAAAAAATCCACAATTCAGAATTCAGATGCACAATCCAAATCCACATGTCGAAAAATCAGGCTCGACAGGGACCTATAGCAGTGTTGCGTACTTCGTACTTTATAATAATATTATAATAATCATTATTGTCTTCACATTCACCAATATGCTTTCACAGACACAGTAAGTAAGGAGTTTATTAATTTTATGTCAATATAGTAGAACGAGATATTTCTAATAGAAAGTAAATATAATGTAAAGGTACCTCAGCTTATAGATCTAGTAGATTTCGTTCGTACGCATACGACTAATACGAGTCAAAGCATTTATGTACCTACGCATAAGGGTGCACATACATGTGCAAATTACGCTGAACTTTTAACTCTTGTGATAAAACCCAAAATAAATCGGACATATTTCACAAAGGCTGTTGTTTAAAACCGAAATAAAAAACCGAGAGATTCAAAACGGCAGTAAACACTTTTCTAACACTACTTAAAAACTGTAAACTAATACACTAAAACGATGATCTGTGACAAATCGTGGTCTCTACAAAATAAAATATACTACTGTTGAGATAAGCGACTTGTAGTACTTACGTGCAAATATGCAAGAATTGCCTGTCAACACATTTTAGTCTTTGTCACTAACGGGAGGCAAGTAAAATGCGACGCCTTGATACGACGTTGTTGTTCCATCCTACTATCCAATCAATGAAACATACATACTCTAACTATTGCTATATATTGCTATATTTATCTTATCTGACAACACCCGCACAGCACATCACAAAGCAATATTGTTATCGACTACTATTTACAGACGTTAGTGTGTTCTATGTGACTCTGACTCATTGTCTGTCTGAACGACAAAAGAAGATTAATTTCAGCAATCATGCGGAAATTGGTTTATCCTATGTTCGTTTTGTCCTAGTTAGTGTTGTTCCTTGACATGTTTGTAAAAGCATGGAAAATGGCACTATAATATTCTAATATTTGTCAAGATAGCAGATACTACCTTTTTCCATTCTTGTAGCATTATAATATTATGTTCCAGATTCAGAGATCCTGATTGTACATTTAAGCAGTATAGTGATAATATGGATGTTCAAGAAACATACTCTTATATGTTAAACAGCAGGAATAATAATCAGAATAATCACCTACCTGTTAGATCAACCGCAACAACGATGAGTTACGCTGTTTATTTTATGAATTGATGACTTTTGTTAGTATTTTCGGTAATGATTTGCCTCAAAACAAGATTTTGATGATTAGGCAATTGGAAACTTGATTTCAGTACTCAGTAGTTTATAAATATTTGGCAGTGGTATTTAGAACACGTTACTTTCTCTCACAGAACTCAAGAAAAACTGACAATAGAATAAAATTGCGACGCAGACAGATTGTGAAAATCGTATGGTGAGAAGAAAACAGAGACTTTGAGATTGGAATAGAATGAGCTGGAACATATCGATCCAACTGCACATGAACCGATGTTCTTAAGTTGCCTATCAAAGACAAAATGTTCAACATTTTCTCGTCTCTATTCTCCACCAAAGAATAGAATAGACTGTCTTTGCACATCTTGACAATACATGAACATTTTTAGTTCTTGCTTTTGGGTATGTGTCCATGTGAGTATGAGTCATACTTGAAGATGCAGCTTTTACTAAATTCAGTGTTCCTTACTACTTACATGCTGACTGTATCATTTTAGACGTTTATCAGACATTCGTGTATTGTATAATACGTGTGTAGTTAATTTAACGTTCTGTCATACTAATATGTTATTTATTTAGGCATTTTGAGAATTGGATTTAGGTAATTTTCAATTCTAATGTAACAGGTTGAAATAAACTGTCTTCCGTTGGGTTTGTTAATCTTCGTTAATTTTGTTAACTTGAGATTGTTTAAAGTATTGTCTTCTGTTAACGTTTTGCAGGCACTGAAACTGATGTCAAAGCTGATGAAAGAATGTTGGTACCAGAATGCAGCGGCTAGGCTGACAGCTCTCCGTGTGAAGAAAACCCTTGCTAATTTCGTGGCATCAGATCGAAAGTACGACAAAGTGGAGACGTAGCAACTACTTAGTTGGCTTTCTCCACCATCAGCCCAAGAATGAATCAAGGAAGCATTATGTATTACTAATTACTACAACCTTAGGCTTTCTTTCTAAGCAGGTCATGTCAACCTGTAATTACAATACATAATTAAAATATAGCTGTACCAACCAACAGTTTTTTAGTTAAATTATGCATCGTAAATTAAGTAAAGTAATTACTCACTGAGTCACGGATTAAAAATGAATGCAGCTTCTCCACCGGTGTGAAAGGGCATAATATTCAACTGTAGATTGCATAGCTATATTATATATGAAGTAAAAACATGATGTACTTAATTAGTCTATATAGACAATATTGAAATATATGAATTTTGCAAATACAGTATATTACAAAGTATAGAATTAAGTATAAAATGAATGGGCACTTACGCAATTCGTTTCAGTACTGTTTAATAGCATATTAAAAATATGTATAAGCATAATATTATGATGGCACTTTGTAGTAGGCCATCCTAACACAATCTTTTCAAGACTTGAAGGAATGACAACTTGAGGACTGGCGGTTGAATGAAACGAACTTGGAAGAATAGAATGATAAATGGAAACTAAAAATTATAATTCTATATGATAAAAGAATGTCAAGGAGAAGTAACCAATTGACAGGGATTTCTCATACTCAGCCAAAAACGCTGAGTGTGGGAACCCGGGTAATTAGTTTTCTCTCATTGAGTATATGATAGTATATAGCTAAAAATCTCGTCTGTTAATGTTCCTATAGCTTTCTATTGTTTGGAAAGGCGATTTTGACTACGCATTGTCATGATTTATCAATAACATTTACGCCCAGGCCGAGGATCTTAGAAAGCAACTTTTTTCGTATCCCCCAAGTGGGAAATTTTTTCTTAAACCTTGACTAACGTTTTTAAGTAATACTAAATATAGTTGCCAATTAAAATTGAATTTCAGGAATATATAAAATATTAACTTTATCGCTCACAGGGAAGAAATTACTCATTGTAAAGGACAAAAAACAATAATAAATAATAATATAACTATATGCACCTGGACATTAGGTAATTTGGCACTTACACTATCTACTGCTTGTAATATCACGTCCAAATTGTTATAGGAATTAGTATACAGTTACTTGTTGTTGAAAAAAGTATATGATAGTTTTAGGCTATACCCACAAGTTGAAATACATTGAAATATAATACTGATGCACATAATTGTTTACAGCATGTGTGAACTACACGATTACAGCAGGTAATATAGATGTTCAAAAAAGCAGAATATACCTCAGCCTTATGTGTTGATCCCGTAGATTGTAATTGTACTAAATACATGAATATTGACTGTAACTGTATGTGTGATCTTTGCTAAGGAAAAATTAGTATTCTTCAACTTATAAACATTAAGTACTCAGTCTATTGTGTCCGTTTTTGTTAAACTCAATTTTATTCACAATTAATTGTCATACAGTAATAGGGAGGTACAAAAGTTCAAAGTTAATAGATACAGTAGCTCTTGATAGCATTACAAACAACCAGAAATGAATAATTGTTTTAGTACATTGCGAAATGTCTTTTAATTTTAACGTAATATTTGTTTTTACAGTGTGTTCGTGTAATTGGCTGTTGAAAATGTATTAATAACTGCGCAGGTACTAATAGAACGGTTTTACGGAGAATTCTTAATCAGTTGGGTAAAAACAATGTCAGAAATACTGGCACAGGAGTAGTATGTCATTAGAAGAAATTACATTAAGCAGAGTATCATGCTGTCTTGCATAATATTTGCGAGGTGATATTAAATCGTCCAGAAATGTCTTCTTAAACTACCCTTCCTGCAAGTGTTAGTTGGAATTTCTGTAAGTTTTTTTATCTCAGGTTTGTCATTTATTTGTAGGTTTACAGTTTCATTTAGACTGGATTAATGTTTACAATAACTACCTAAGCTACCTACTGCTGAGCACTTTACATTTTCGGTGCGATAATAATTATGGAATTAATGTAGGTTAGTATACTAACACTATTCTGATGATGGTATCTACTATATCTCTACTACTGATAATATACATTTATATTGCATAATAATAGAACTGAAATATTATAGGTTGTTTATAATTGAATTGTTTATCTGTAACTGTAAGGTTTAAGGTATTCTTTAAAATGTGTATTTCTTTACGGTAGAGTTGTACCATTGTCGTAACTTAGTTGTGCAAGTGATGCAATTAAAATCAAAGATAATTTGTGGAAGTGTAGGTGAAGTGTAGCGCTAAATATATTATGACCTACCTCCCTAATGTAATTATAAATTATCATTAGTACCAACATGTAACGAATTCTAAACTGTATTATAAATATGTTGTACCATTTTTTGCTTAAAATGTCTGTTACTAATATTTAGTGTATGCCCTACATGAAAGTATATTGTTGCAAATATGCATATTGATGAAATGACTTGTAGATGTTTTTGAATGTAATTTAGGGACGTACCGGATGTAGGCATGCCTGCCACATTTAGTTGATGTTTTCAGTTTTCTTTTAATAAATGTGATTTAATCAATATCTGATCTGAGTTGAGACAATTTTCATAAATAGTTTATTTCCAATGTAGTAAAACAACAGGCAATGACAAAGCGTTATATCTAAGTAAATATTAGTAAAGACCAGGAAAGAGGTGTAGATTACCTTTAGCCTACGTTGATCCTTTTATCATTGTCGCCAATAACAAATTTTCCATTTCCAGAACTTGCCGAGCCATATCCACCGGGGCTTCCAGGCGCTCTCGGTTCTGGATTCTCGGCATAACCTGTTCCAAATTCCTCTTCTCCTGATCCGTAACCACCGCCTTTATTATTATGACCTTTCCCTCCAGATGGATTTCCGTGGCCTACCATTGGATCATCGTAGCCGCTACCACCATAGCCAGGATTGGGTTCCGGGTAACTTCCCCCATCGCCGTAACCTCCTCCGGCATTTCCTCCGTAGCCTCCTCCGGAATTTCCTCCGTAGCCTCCTCCGGAATTTCCTCCGTAACCTCCTCCGGCATTTCCTCCGTAGCCCCCTTCATTTTTCACTCCCCCTTCAGGAGCATAGCCACTCTGTTGATTTCCATGTTTCTTGTTACCTCGATTAAGGGAATCTGCAATTAATGCATAATTCTTCTCTGCTTCGTCAGAAACAATTGTCAGTAGTTTATCTTTGTGATCTCTTCGATTTCTTAGCGACTCCGTTCCTAAAATATTTTTAATTTTCTACTGAAGAAACTTGTTTGAAAACACACTTTTATCTATTCTCAAATATAAATAAAAATTGTCTAAAAATTACCGAACGAAGGAACATATCTGTCCAAATATTTGTCTACAAGAGACCTGGGGTTTGAAAGAGCTTCAGTTATTGGATGTTTATCTTTGCAATCGGTAGTTCTTGTACAGGAAACACAGCTGGTCATGTAAAATATGGAAAATACAACGATCACTGAGAAGGTGCTTTTACTCATGATGATAGAAATTTCTGCTGGAGAACAGACGAGTATTGAGTTTTCTTGTCCATTCCTTTATATACTGGCATTTCAATGTCACAATGAGATGGCTTTTGTTCTGCTTAAGTGAAACAAATTGCAAGGCTAGATTTGTATAAATAGTCGTCATAAAAACCTGAAAACTAAATATGTACAATATCTGTTTAACACAATTATATACTGAATACTTTTAAGATTGTCTTTAGAATTATGTGGCTTCCACAAGTACAACTATAATGGGAAGATGTGAAAATGTTCCAGCGATATGTATTTTCAGAGATATAGAAGATTCCGTAAATTAAATCCATGAAACAAATATGCATTGAAAAAACACTGAAAAAAGTTCTGCATTATTTCTTTAAAGCATAAAGATACGTAGAGTCGTTTTCACGGTTTCCGCCGATTTCATGGAACAATAGAAAATCAATTCTGGTTTCTTCAATAATTGCGTCTTGCACTGTACTGTCACCAAAAAGAATGTACTTATTAGTATTGTTGCGTAGATGATCTAAGTTGTGTTTTTCGCATGAAGGTTACCATATTCAATGCATATATTAGAATCTGCAGCTATTTAGTCTTGAGACAAGGATCAAAATCTACAGAACGAATTGTAGATCCGTATGCTAGGCATCATTAAACAATTCTACTATATGGTACACATCAGTTGTGACAAGTGAAATCCGTTTCTGGTACCCACTTAGAGGTCATCATAGCTCATAAATTGCCATATTGATAGATAGACTACCATTGATAGATTTCTATGGACTGGATATTTCAAAATCCTTATAGTTTTGAGATGCGTCGGGGAATTTATGGCTGTTTGCTTATCTTTAGGTGCATTTACCTACATAATTTGTTGAAGTTGTTTCTTGCACGTTTTTACTAAACTGATTGATATCTGTCTGTGACTGTGAGTGAAGGAAAATAAGGCAGTCTCGTTTTTTCATCTCAAAAGGTTTGGAATCTTCTGGCGCAGGGTTAGTACGTTGATGTTGGTAATACATGGGCTTGATTTTCTATCTTTTGGTTTGCAACGCACGGAGGATGTTCAGCACACAATTGAGCAATGATTGATGAAGTTGCGAATTATATAATAGATTGTTTGACGAGCTCGTGTATCATCTATTCATCAAAGTTCATGCAACTGTTGGTTGCATTGTATTGTAGTCCTTGACACAAGAATAAGATTTGGCTTATGATTAGTCGGTATGGAGTCCATTATATCCTCGAACCCACAATTAGCATCAGGATCTCTGAAATCTAATGTACAGTGTATTCAGTATAGAATCTAGGCAAGCAACAAATAATAGCATAGGTATACCTGTATATGAAGTTTTAACCTTCACTTCACAAGTGATCTGATTAATATGCCTAACATTGTATGAAATATTATTGAAACCTATTTATTGCTTGAAATTCGCAATTGTTTCGCACTCACATAACATACCGGTGCGCACTGAGATAATAATATTCTTTAAGACTAATGGCCCAAGTTAACGAAGTTGTCTTATCACTTATTCGTACATTCCTTAATGGCCATATCAAAAGTAAGTAGTGCAGCATCCACGAACAACACATCTAAGTTTTTTGCTAGTATTAGGTAGTGGAGCCGAGATTCTTGGGATAGTATAAAGTGATAAAGAATTGGAAGATGGAACTTAGGCTTTCTGCTCATTATTAATAATTTAAATCTAAGGTAAGGTAAATACAGTCTGACAGAGATTGCAAAGGACTATGTAAGGGGAATGATTACTTAGCATAGAGTATGAAAAGCTGTATGTATTCTTTTATATAGACATCCCATCATTAAGTACACGGCAGAGACGAGATAGGCTTAAGCCCACATTAAGTAGGTACAAAGATTAGCTTGATAGTTTGTTGATGAATCTCATTGTCCGACAGAAAGAACCGGTATCAAGATATGATCATGAAATGAAATGAACTCTAGTCAGAAAGCTTGGCTATAATAATCCGATGCAATTTCATTGCAATCATTTCTAAATTCAACATGGGTGCGATTGTGCAGCTCGCATTTCTTTTCCTGGTCTCTCTTTTTCTGCGAGACACTAAAGGACAGTCAGAATTGTATCCCCCTCAAGTGGAAATTCAGAGTTTTGTTTACAATGAAGAAGAAGCTAATTTCACAGCTGTTGATACCAAATATTACAATAACAACAGGAGAAATGTCATTGCTACTCCTGGTATGTACATAGAAATTACTTGCTACGCAAGTTACCCTATTTCATGGAAAACTGACGGCTACGTGGTAAGTTTTTTATCAACCATTCAAAAAAATCGCGATGTAAACAGTGAAAATTATAAAAAGGAGACACACAATAAAAATTGCTTTATAGGGCCAGGTTCCTATTGAAGTTCTAGAAGTGAGACGAGAAGTCGGCGATGTAGCAGAAGAGTCGTCAAGATTTTCTTCCCGTATAAGAGTACCTTTAGATCTGTCGAGCACAGGATACTATAGTTGTTTTAGAGTCGGAGATGACACTTTGACTGCTCCTATTTATGTGTTTGTTAAAAACGGTAAATACTGCATCACAAATAAAATCTTGTTTCCTATACAGCCTTGATTTAACTGTAAACCACTTTATTATCCCTAGACAAACAACCATTGATCAACAGCGGGCAAGAAATCGTCGTCAGAGGCAGGATTATTCCTTGCAGAACTAGCAACCCTGAAATTCTGGTTTCTCTATTGAGACCTATGAGCGAGGTATCTCTCCACATCGACTATCTTGTTTATCAGCAATGCGTGTTTATTTTTATGATACATAATATTATGCATATCACTCAATTAAAACTTCATCTATAAGTATGTATTTTTTTACATTTCTAAAACTCAATTACAGATAGAAGTTTTTGCAATTAGTTTGAATCTTAATCATTAATTTATGTCGAATTTTAAAATATGGCTTCCTATCAGTTCCTTAGGTCATAAAAGCAACTTGTACAGTTTTTGGATAAAAATGTTTTCACTATTTTCAGGAAGATAACAAATATGAAAGAGTAACAGCTGGCTATGATCCCAAAGTTGGCTTTGATTTAGGAGAAAAATACGTTTACGGAAATTATCTGTGCATCACACCATTTGATAAGATAC
>JABASH010006536.1:0-10496 GCA_019776445.1 Tomocerus maximus
GAAATTAATTTTGTCCATTTTTGTCCTGGAAGAAATTAATTTTGTCCATGGACTAAATTGGACAAAATTGGTTTTATCCAGGGCAAAACTAATTTCGTCCGGACAAAATGCAACCCTGTTCTGCTGTATTTTTGGGAAACCTTATAGTTTGAGACAGACTTAAAAATTAAATTAGATATGTTGCAGCTATATATAATAATTAATATTATAATAGTACAAAAGCATCGATTCAATTACTATCTTTATATATGTGTCATCTTTTCCTAATGACGATTAAAGATGAGTATACAAACTGCAATAATCATTTACTTCATCATTCATGACTCATGACTAATAGAAATAATAAATATTTATGAATATAAAAGACAACGTTCTATCGGCAAACACAAAATATGTCCATGTGTATTTTAAGAGTTTATTAATGAATATGAAAGCACTTATGAAAGAAGTAATAATTAGCACATTATTTGAGTATTTACATCGTAGGCTGCGCTGTCCATAAGTCCATAAGCATTGTAAATGGCAATCTCAAGGCATAGAACATAAATTGGTTATGTTGTAAATCTGCAGTGTATTAAATTACATCTAACTATACCTGATATCATACGATCCGTATGCAAGGAACAAAATAGCGCCTCCTTTTTTACAAAAATGCAAATAATTAATTTTTAATCAAACTATTTTTTAGCTTTTTTAGTAATTGTTTTCCACGAATACAATACAGTCAAAAAATATTAGTTTATGTGTTGACCAATATAACATCTCACTTTGTATTTAATGAATCAAAAATGTATTCCATTCCAAATAATTTCTGCCTTAATTAATACCAATACCCGAAACAAAAAACTTAGTTTGAAAATGGAAAAATGGTCTGCTTCTTTGAAATTGTAAATTTATTTTTTATAAAAAAGGTAAAAAGACAGTTATTTTAGTTCCCTGAGCCCTGAGCACAAGAGACGAAGAAGTGTATGTTTTAGTTTACAATTAGTGATAGTGTTACGATATTTGCTACTTAGCCACTCTACGAGATCAGAGCACATCAGAAAAGATAGATTTACATTTAGAAAGTCAGACTTCAATGTTGAGTTGAGCAAATGCCAAAAGTAGTCGAGTCGAAAGTCTTGCCATTAAATTCGCATTTATAAATATAAACATTTTCATACACACACCCCACCAGTTTTTCAGCTCTATATTTATTTTTATTTGGAGTGCACTATGAAATGTCTGGATAAAATCCTCAGAGATATACAATGGACTCAATATTTTGCAGCTAGCGTCGGTAATTTCCTTTCCTCCTTCAATAAATAAAGTTTGCAACTTGTAGAAAACTGCAATTTAACAATTAACAAGTTTTTCAATAATTTAAAAAATTAATCGTTATTAATTCAATTGAAAAGTAATTTGTTTTCAAATAATTAAGGTGTGATTAAGGCAACTTCATTTTGAAGTAATCAATAAATTAAATTATTTGAACATTTCTAAATGTTATGATTATGTATTTGATTTATTGCAGTGACAGTTAGCGGATTTGGTTTGGGAAACGTTTTAAGCTTTTCTGCAGAGGCTTTGCCTAGTTTACAAGAAACTCAGCAAGTTGGAGTGTTAAATAATGACAGCAGATCATGGATAGGCTCTTTCATGACGGTTAGTCCTTTTCAAATTCAAATACTTTATATAACTACTTATATAAGTAATTATTGGCAAAAAATTATCAAAATTCATATGTCAACGGGAATTTAGATCGGGGCTCTTTCCGCAGGACCTATCACAGGTAAATTTTAAATATATTTAATCCATCCTTCATGAATCGTATTTATATTGTATTTGCCTGAAATTTTAAATAAATTTAGTCGATGAAATCAGTTAAATCAATGGAAATCATAATTAAATAAATTGAAATTAGGGATTTAAATTCAATTTATCATTTATATAAAGACCGTTCTGAAATAGATGACACTATTTACATTTCAATAAATTTCAAATTATTTCATTTAAAAAATGCTACCGTATTTATTACTTCCAATTATTTCACAATTTAATTAAAGTGGTGCGAAATAATTTTTCAATTTATTTATATCAAAAATATTTGCTTGATGAAACTATTTATAATATATTTAAAATATTGGATGTGTGGAATATTTTTAGGTTATTGTGTCGAAAGATTCGGTCGTAAAACTAGTCTTTTTGCATTGTCAATACCATTTTTCTTCGGCTGGATTCTGATTGCAACTGCTAAGAATTTACCAGCCATATACACAGGAAGAATTTTAACGGGTTTGTAAATTATTTCTAAACAAATCAGAGAATAAATTTTTCTAAATATTTTATTTCAGTTATAATATTTGAATAGGATTTGGTGTGGGTGGCTACACATTCGCAGCACCAATTTACATTAGTGAAACCACAAGTGATAATGTCAGAGGTGCGCTGGTCTCTTTATTCCAAATGATGATCTCCCTAGGCAAATTATTCTGGTCAGTCAAGTATTTCTTAACGATTCATCTTTCGGCAGGAATTTATTCAATTTAATTTTTAAAAAATCAATTTATATCTAAATTGTAATGATTTTAATGTTAATTATCTTGATTGTATGTAACCATTGTTTCAACATTAATCATTTTATTATCCTTTATTTATTCTTAAAAGTTCATTTTATAACCAATTTCCAGAGATGGTCATTAATTTTAATTCATTGACAATTTTCGTAAATTTAAGTTTAATTTTTTTTCTTTTGACATTGTTAGTTATACCTTTGGCCAATTTGTTTCTTCGTCGCAGCTGGCTTTAATTTGCTCGGCTGTCCCATTGATATTTGCGTTTTTGCTGAGTCTGTTGCCCGAGTCTCCGTGGTATTTCATTTCGAAAGGAAAAACAGAAGAAGCGAAAGAAGCAATTTACTGGCTGAGAGGGAACTCTGAGAAGTCAGAAGGAAACAGCTGGAGAAGGTCAACCACGGAAGAATTAGAAAATGTAATTATTTAAATCATTAAATCTTGAACATATTTCTGTTGTCATTCGGCGTGTCGTGTCCAATGTTGAAATTGTATAAAACTCAGATCCATCGGAATATTCAATTGTCTCGGCAAGAAGCTCTGTCGCCTTCTTACCATTTGTTGCCTCATGTCTATCGACCTATTTTAATAATGATGGGCATTATGCTCCTCAGCCAGTTTTGCGGGGTAAGGTCCAACTCTATAAATATTAATCATTGTCAAGACACTCATTTCATAACTTAGAATTTAAATGCAAATATTATTAGATCGCAATCGCATTACTTTCATTTTCATTTAAATATTTATATTTGCAAAATAATGAAAGAATGCATTTTATGTGTATAGTTTTTAAAATTCCATTAGGCTCTTACTATTCATTTAGGATTATGCCGAATGTAAATGCTAAATGTCCACTGCACAAAGTTATAGTGCCTGTTTTAAACATTGTTATGTTAAAAATGACAAGTTATATAAATATTTGCAATAAATATTTTATTAAACATTTCGAGATTTTTTCATCAATGAAACAAGGGCAGTTTTGTTAATTAAAAATCTCGAAAAATGCTGTAAATTTAACCTTCTATTTCACTTTTCGTATTTTCGCCAAAACGTTTTCGCAAACGGGGCTCATTTTTGATTCCCCATTTCGTATAGATATTATTAAGAAACTATTTTATATTTTAATTGTTATGACTCGACTTTTTTTTAAAAAAAATGTAAATATTTTGGCCAAATATTTGTATATGTAAATTATTATGAAATAGTAATGAGCGAAAAAACAGGAAAACTATTTTTATTTTTAGGAAATGCATTTTTATTGCAGATCAACGCATTGACGTTTTATTCGGTGGAGATATTTAAGAAAGGAGGGAATTTCGTCGACGCTAATTTAGCCACGATAATAATCGGGATCTTCCAAGTTCTGACGGCGGTTCCAGCGTCCTACATCGTGGACACATTCGGACGGAAAATCCTTCTCGTTGTCTCGTTTGTCATTATGCACGTCTCATTAGTTGCACTCGGAGTTTATTTCTACTTGGCAAATGCATCTCCAGATGTTTCGCTAACTTTCGGGTGGATCCCTACACTCAGCTGCATTTTCTTCTCTATTGGATTCTCAGTCGGCATCGGCCCTATCTCATTCGTCCTCATGAGAGAAATTGTCCCCAATGCTGTCTTAGGTGACAATTAAAAAATCATTTATCCTTATTTTAAAAATGGGTAAAAATTAATTATAAATTATGGTATCCCTAGAATATTAATTGGAGTTACTAAAATAATTTGAGGAATTAAAAGTTATAGAAGCTTTGGCTCAACTTGTATAATTTTTGTGATTTGAAAGGTTTCGCAACTGCGATGGTGACAACTGTGAACTGGACATCTGCCTTTATAGTTACAAAATGCTTTGAAAATTATCGTAAGGACGTCGGGGAAGAAATGTGTTTTGGATTCTTCGCCGTTTGTTGTGCTCTGGGAGTTTTTTTCGTCCTCCTATTCGTACCAGAAACTAAGGGGAAAAATCTTTGTGATATTCAAGAGCTATTCAAATAATCAAGTCATTAATTCTAAAGTTTCTAAGGTGCAAAATAGTATAATACTTGTAGAGAATCTCACGGGTTTTGTCAATTTATTCTTTTGGGGAAACAACGAAGTAGTTATTTCTTAAAATAGAAATTGCTGTCTCCATTTGTTATCTTATGTTTTAAGTTTTTTTTTATCTTGGACGCTATGTTGAACTAATATTTACTTGAAGGCAAACTTCTTGTGGGAAAAGTTACTAAGAAATAATATTAGAAATGAATTGTGTATGTCTATGAATGTAGGTACTCAATTTCTTTTACAATGTCTATGGTTGTAGGAAAATGTAGAGATAAGTCAAAGGAGTGATTTATAAAAAGATAATCAAGTATGTGGTTGAACTTCGGTGAAGAAAAATGTTGGTATAGCTAATCACAATTAGACAAGATTGCTACAATTTCTACGGTTGTTAGACATTTTATACATTTATGGCGCACTCAATCGTGAGTCCTGTAATAAAGATGCAGTGTAACGTCCGTCTATTAACTCGTTGCATACATATCCTAGATATTTCTACATTTTATCGCTTAGTTAACATGTGGAGCATTAAAAATTGATGGACTGTTGAATTATGCATTTATACTTTCAATTCTTATTAAACAGATTGATTATGACTTGCCTTTCGGCCTGAAATACATTTTTATTCTACAGCTTACAATCTCACATGTTAAATACAATCTCATATAGTTAGTACACAAGTCAGTTCAATGTCAAGAGCAAAAAAGGAAAAGGCTCTACTAATGTGGCTGATGAGAAATTATTACGAGTTGACGTAGGATTTACTTTTATTATCTGTTTAAATTATTTACTACATGGTTGCTCTTTTTGTTAACTACATCTATTTTGCGCGTTTTACAATCTCCTGTTAAATTAATCAAACTAAGTTTATTTAGGAAATGTATTATCACTAATATTTATTTTGATCTGTTTTGCAGGTTTGGTTCATATTCCATTATTGGTAATAATATACGTGCGTATTCAAAAATAATATTTAAATTATAGAATTTCTTAGTTTTTTAATAACAAAGCAAAAAGTACTTCTCATTTTGCTATTCATGTTAATTGGTTTGAACAGGTATAATAATTCTGTAGACTTAAATTGCTATCTGGAAAGGGACCATTAAAAACTTTATGTTCTTAGATTTTATTAGTTATTGTAGAATTACTTGAAGTTATTTTCGTTCATTGAAGGTATTAATATTTTTGGAGAGAGTTGCGGAGTAGTGAATTGTATTAGTGAAGATATTTGGAAAAGCAAAGAAACATCCTCGAGTAGAAGCAATGCCACACAAATATCTTTCATCACAAATCAAAGGTGATCCCAAGGGTCTGTCGCAAGTTGATCCCCCTGAATAGTTTTCCACTGCACACAACTGACGACTCGTTAAACTGACATTCAGAATGTCATAAGATTTTTGACAAGTTGCCTGACTGATTACATTGTAATTACGACGTTCTCGTTGATCTCTTGGCGATGAAAACGACAACTCAACAGCTTCTGAAATTTTAAATTGACAAATTATATTAATTATAGCTTGTGTATTTATGAATGTTTAATTAATAATAACTTTTATGATTTTTTTGTTTTATTCGAACTTCAGAAAGAAGGCCAAAGAGAATATTTAGCAATTTTTTGTTCTTTTTAGCTTTTAATTAGCAAAATTCTATGTTGCTGAGAATAAAAAAGTAATTATTTGCTTAGCGATGAAAAGCTATATAGTTTATACATTAATATTTTAATTGGCTGGATTAGATAACTAACCTCTTGGTCTGTAATTAGTGGGAGGAATTTCTGGAAAGAAGTCAATATCAACTGGATTTCTTAGTTGGAGGATGGCCAAGTCGTGATCACGGATAACGTCCTTGAGGAGCTGATCAGATTCGTCACTTCCACTTTGGTTGGTATAAGAGGTGGGAATGACTCTCATTCCCGTCAGTTGTAAATATCTTTTTGTTTTCGTGTGAGTGACAACAATGCCACTCCAATCCCCATTGTCATAAATACAACTTGCAGATGTCACAACAACTTTACTGGCCACTAGAGTCCCGTCACAATTTTTCGTCTTTCCGAGTATACGCACTAGAAAATCTTCAGGCTCCCCTTTCACACCTTCTAAATTCACATCCAGGAAAAATTCCGGTTCCTGACCCACTAAAATTGCAAAACAGTACAAGTAAAGATAATGTTGAAACCATTTGCTTGTTGAAAATATCTTTTTCTAATTATTTTTATCGAATCCCATTTTTCGTAAACCTTCATATCGCCTAAATAAAAAATAAGAATGTTTTTATTACCTCGATGGGTCATTCTGTCAATCCATTCCGCAAAAGAGGAAACACGAATGTAGACAGAAGGAGATTGGTAGCAAGTTCTACATTGTTTATAGGAAGCTATCCCGCAGAGAACTGGTCTGTTGCCATCTTTAACATCCGGGCAGATTGCTGGGCCACCACTGTCACCTTGACCTACGGCTATTGAGTACAAAGTTTTTTAATTTTCATTATGATTCGGTAAAATATTAAAATATTTCACTCAAATAATTTTTTGTTGCTTTAAATGTTGGAAGCTCCTCGATTTAGCAAAAGTCAGAATGGAAAGAAATGGCATTATAATCAAGAATGACTGTTTTCAATTTTATCACTCGCATATGATTTAATACATTTAAAAATATTATTTTGTCAAATCCGTTTAGGCAAAAGGTACTTATTTTTGAACTTACTGACTCCACTGTCTCCTCCAGCAATGCAAAGATGCTGCTCTATTGGATTGTAAAACTCGCCACGCTCTGCATTTATTTCTTGGCATTGATTTCTAGTTCGGAGAGGTACAAAACTTTTGTGAAGATCTGGAGTTGTTCGTTCGACTCCGGAATGATTTCTTTTTCCCCAGCCAATAAATACTCCCTTGCCTGAAAAATGTGTTAACTTTCAAATAAATATTTTAATTAAAAAATTATTTAACTTACCCTTGTAGTCAATATTAAAATTGGAAGGTGCAATTTTCAAAGGTCTTATTTTGGGGTTCCTGTAATCAAGAGGTTTTCCTAATCGGAGCAGTGCAATGTCATAGCCCCTGCTAATTCTGTTATTGTCGTACAAATTGTGAGTTATTGCTTCGGCCACGGGATACATATTTTCCTTTGGTATATTTTCAACATTAACTATTCCAGCAGAAACAGTGATATTGTTAGGACGGTCAACTTCTCCAGTCTCCGGGTCGATAATGCAATGTGCGGCTGTGATGACATAATTTTTATTGTAGACACTTCCACCGCAACTCGCTATACCGTTCTCCCTTCTAGCCGTCATGTAAACTTGGTGGGGAAATTCGCCATCCAAAGCACCAATTGCTATTTTGGCAATGCCTGTCCAAATAATAAACAATTTTAACATTCATTGATTAGTTTAAATAAATGGTGATTCTAAAATTCTAAAACTAATGGCTCTTTTGAATTTAGAATTTCATGAAACGAGCCCAGAGTCCCGGAACCGACTCAAAATATTTAGATTTCCGAATTATAGAATTTGGAAACCATTTTTGTGCAAGAATTTTGAACTTTTGACTAGAATTTTAAATCGACAATTTCAAATTCTTAGGTATTCTAAAAAAATTAAATAAAAAAGTTAAATCTTACTATCTTGATTTGCCTTAAGAGTGTGCTTAATGTAGGCATCTTGATTTTGGCAGCAGAGAGTATTACGACCCGGTGTGTCTACTGAGGTTGTGCAAGTACCCGGACGATCGACTTGATAGGGAAGCCCCGGTGGTTTGTACCGATCCATACAAGTGGATTTTCGCCCCGATGATTCAGGTAGACATGCTTCACGACAAGTTCCATAAACACCGAAAACAAAATAACTCAGCAATAGAAATTGCTGCTTCATTTTAACTTGTTCAAATAATAATTAACTACAATTACAATATATTTAAATTGTTAGAAAATACTAAACTAAATTGTGCAAAGTACATTTGCTGCTTTTCCAAATGATTGTTAATTCTCAAATGAAGCAAGATGCCAAAACCCAAACATATCTTCCATTTATCTCTCGCTTTGTTCTTAACATTTTTATTACTTAGGTCGACTTGCTGATGTTAAGTATTATCTTTTAGACTTTTTGTCCATCATTTTTACAATTGGGGCTAAGCAAATCATGTTGCATGTGTAAAGGTAGTATTAGCTTTTGTTGTGAGTTAATAATAAAGTCATAAAATATGTGGGATTCCAGGAGTTTGAGTTCTGACTGCTCATCATAAGAACTGATAGCAATCTACTCTTTTTGAGTAGACGGGATAAAAATCTTTTAATTACATGGGCATCTGTAGCTTAGTTTTGAACACAAAAATAATATTGTTATGACATGAATAAGTACCTACGAATAAAAATTCGTTTATGGCATTTTGAATTCGCCTTCCTTTTCAGTCGGCAGTAAAACTATCAGGGACTTATTATTTGAAAAATTCGAAGTGACGTAACTGTTTTTTATCCTTTAAGAATCGAGAAATATTTTGCTAATTGCAGTGTTAATGCCAATATACCACGAACGGTGATCATATGATAGATTATAATTGAGGATCAAATCATTTGTGAGCTACTGTGGATCTTACAGATCTTACACACAGCTTGTGGTATAAGAATAAAGAAACTCAGCAGAGGAATGATAAAAAATGTTTTCCATTTCTTATGCAAGTATTAAACATACGATCAAGACTAAGACCATCATACAGTATACGAGTGATAATGATAAATACTATATTGTTTACTATGTGTACTATGATCTACTAATTCTACATAAGCATCCATGAATACAATGTACCTACCTATTATTATGTGAATGTGTGGTCGTGAGGAGTTAATTAAAAAGATAGAACTATAAAGCTAAGCAGATAATATTTTCTATAAAGAATCCTCTCTTTGTTGTTAAGATTATATTCAGAGGAATAAAGTGAGCAGCAAGGTCGAGGATTATTTCTTGATTCTCCTCATTGCTGCAGGTGGACAAGTATGTATTACTATAAGTGTGCCTACCTTTACCTTTTAATATGTGATTATCAATGACATTATTATACCATTTAGGTCTACCCTTCTGCTTCATCAACATAAAAACATAACAGCAAACAGAATTTAACTCTCAATAAAATATTTGAACGGCAATCCTTATTATACTTTTTTTAAAGATGATAATTAATTCTAATCTTTAAGATGAAAAACTACAAAAACAAATATTTTTGCGTGTAGTTAACAAATAAATATTTAAGTGAAGAAATTATTCGTAAATTATAATAATGCTACTATAATCAGTAAAGTCATCCTTAATAGATGTTTAATCAGAGAGATATTCTTTATTTCAACCGAATCTTGGTCATAATAAAACAGGCAAATTAAAAACTGTGAATAGCCTACTCTTAGATGATGCCTATTTTATTTGCTACGTCGAGAGCGTCGAAATCAGGTTGAAGACGTACATAAGCCTTCTTTTTTCCATCAGGTCGAATGAGAGTGTTTACTTTTTTCACCTCAACTTCATAGAGCTTTTTCAGAGCAGCCTTGATGTGGAATTTGTTCGCCTTCAAGTGAACAATGAAGACTAAAGTGTTGTTGTCTTCAATCTTCTTCATTGCGGCTTCAGTTGTGAGTGGGTACTGGATAACATTATAAGCATCCATCCTAAAACATAAAAACCCCATTGCACTATAATTTACTCATTGCATGACTAAAGTAATCCTTGAGAGTGCCCATCAAAAGTAATCCAGAAACTAAAAATGGCCATCGTGTCATAAAACATTAAACTTATTTGGATTACTAGCGAAACTAGCAAGATATTTCACCACAAAAAGTAACTTTACTCACCGGCATCTCGTTGGGATTGATTTCCGAGCAAATTTCGGATTTCTGGCAGGTCGGAACGTACGTGGTCTCTTGAAAT